>JARHVA010001242.1:2330000-2532500 GCA_037957365.1 Torreya grandis | reverse complement strand
AAGTGTGTAACTAATATCATAATATCCGCTAATGTATTCTAATTATAAATCTAATTATGATTCAAGTGTATCTAAATCTGATGTTGAGACTAACATTGATTCTATTTCTAATGTTAAATATGATGATGGTTTCAAACTAGAACCTAATTTTGATATTAGGTCTAAAATAAAACCTGATTTTAATATATAAGTCACCACAGAGATGGTCTATTGGATTACATTTACCACAAGTACCCTTTTCACTTTTTATTGGAAATGAAGGATTTGGGATGAATGCATTTTATAAAATGGGGGACTTTTTGTAATGGTAAGAATATGATATTGTTTAATAATGGGGTCTTTGTAAATGGGCTCATCAAAGATGGGCCCTTTATTAGAAAGGAGTCCTTGGTCAAGGAGTGAATCACCAAAGATTGACTCGTCAAGGATGGGTGATTCAAAAAAATGTCTAAAATGAGTTGATTGTCTTGACCTTAACATGGAAGTGGATGCATATGATTGTTCTTGGGAAGGGGATCAATACATATCCCGATTGAGTAGTTAGCAAACTTGAACACATTAGTATTTTGAATAGATAATGGCCACTAGAGGGGAAATCATTAGTTTTATTATGGTGTTAAGGCTAGATTAGCTTTTGGACTAATGGATGAAATGTTAAGAATAGATGCCAGGTGGAATAGTTATTAGTTAAATTGGGAGAGGTGGTATATCATCTCTTGACTAAAGAATGGAAATGCTAGAATAGGTTTAGGATAGCAAGATGTCGTGACTCGAATTAAATTTAGAATAATTCCCCCAATAAATGATACATGTAATGGGATTGGATTATAAGTAATTAGCCCCAAAGAGGGTGGATTGTTTTGATTAGCCCAAAATAGGGCAGATTGGTCTAGATTAAAATGGCCCCAAAGAGGGTAGATTCACTTAATTTTCTTGGATTTGGTCAAAGTTGACCTAATTTGACTTTATTGGATCATAATAGGAATGGGTTCAAAATTGGTCTAATGTGGATAATTAATTTCATACTAGATTTGGATTTAAATAGACCTTATTTGAATCATTTTCAATGGGAAAACATAATGGTTAGAATGACCCATAAGTTGGATAACATAATGCCTTACTACATAGATGTGTAAGGACAAATTTGGACTTAAAATAATGTTGATTGGTTTAAAGTGTAAAGTATGCAACATGTAGCATGTGGCTATAACAACAAATAATTTATTACATATATAAAAGACAATACTTATTTTTAATGATAAGATAAATGCACAACACAATCATATTCCATGTAACTAACTTACTTAAAGTGGTGACAAATAATTTCACTTAACCCTCACTTCAAGTGATACATTGGGAAATCTTAGGGTAGGTTGGTTTCTCTCACACTGCAAATCATTTATGGTTGTTGGTCTTAATTTATTTTTTTATAAAGATATATAAATGGTCTTTGATATACCTTATGATATATGAAGTTAAAAATATATCTAAAGGAAGGATTAATGGGTAACTAAGGAGGGTTTAGTCCCTTTATGCTCACTTTAGCTATAAAGATCTTGGTGGAGTATGACTAAAAACATCAGGCCCTAAGGGGTACTATTTGAGGTTTATGTTGGAGCATGATAGCCCCACCACATCAAGAATGTGATTAAAATTTTCAACCACTCAACCAAAAATGATAGAATAAAACCTTAATTTATATACCCCTTCAAAATTATGGTTTGGCACGTACATTGGGGAATGAAGTCCCAATCACTGCACCTTATGAACTCATAATAAGGAGATGAAATCCACCCCATGCAGTCAAAAATAAAAAGAAGTGTCCCTATTTTTTATCCTTAGGACCCCACAATTGTGAAATAATAGAGCATAATTTAGTTTACTTCTAGAAAAAACAATAATAATATATGTGTTTTTGGTCACCCAAGCTCATTAAAGGGGGAAAGGGGAGAACATAGGCACACTATATTATTTACAAACAATTAATAAAAAATAAACACACAAGTAAATGAAAGATACAAATAAAATTTTAGTACACCAAATGAAACTATTATTTATTTTTAATTACACCAAAATAAGTGTTCAAAAAGGTGTTTATTGAAATTAAAACCACACCTTTGACTAGAAAAACATACAAGAAAAAAGTTAAGGTTTAAAACTGTGGCCTTCCTTTTGGGTCCCTCTATCTTGCCAGCATACAAGTTTATTTGGCCCAGATGTAGAGCTTGGAGTCTTAGTTAATGTCACAAATTCATTCATACATCATCTCCCCTTATGATATTCATGTTTTTATCAATATATGAAGGAATGGGTGAAGCTTTTGTTATATTTTGGTATAGTTTCATTACACTAGTTGGTCATGTTTATAATAGAAAATGAACCCTCTATTTATGGATTTTCCAAACTATATTCAATCATCATATGATGATCAAGATGTGTGGTTGAGGATCAATCCATTTAAGAGGGTTCATGTAATTAATATTTGGGATATAGTTTGCATTAATCAAGCAAGGGATGAATTTATGCTGATATATGCTAATATTTTGCAAAGCTTGAATTTTGGGTCCATTTGAATCCACTTGACACATGATGTCATGATGAAGATATTTGTTAATGATGTCATGATGAAGATATGTTATGATGGTGTAATGATGAAGATATTTGTTGATGATTTCATAATGCATATATTTGAATCCACTTGCTATGTAAATGGATGAATAATTCAATTAATGAACTAATAAAATAGGCAATTCAAAAAAGCTATTGAATTTACCATTAGAGGAAGATTAATTTAATTAACAAAGGTTAATTAATTCAAAGTGGTGTGAATTTTTAATGTCTAATAAATATTCCACCTAATTAGTTAAAAATGTCACTTTTAAAGTCATAATTTGACTCAAGATGAATTAGATGAAACTGATGATTGGAAATAATGCATTGCCCCAAATAGAGATACACCAATGTGTTTTAGAATATGCACATAATGTGTGAGAGTGAATTTGGATTTTTATGATTTCTAACCTAATTTGTTTATTATTGTAGAGAGTCATTCTGATTTACAATTTCAACACAGAAGTGATGAAAGTGGAGTGTCTACAAAAATATATAATAATATTAATATTATATAAACTAATAGTATACATGTTAATCTATAATATATAATATTTTTAATTCCATTTTTAATAATATATAAATAGCATACATATCTTAGATAAAAAAATGTAAAATACTGATAGATATAATTATCAAGTAACCTATACCACTAATGCCACAATTCAATATGGTATAGGTGCCTCAAGAATGATATATATTGGTTTATTTTACATATATTTATCTTAGATATGTATGTTAGTAACATTTGTTGCCATGCAAGGTAAATGTATATATTTATTGTTCATAAAATCACATTTAATATAAATTATTTTCACAAAAAATTTAATTTCATTTAATGCAATATTAAAATGGGAAATAGAGAGCAACACAACATTAGCAAAACATACATATACATATATGAAATTTATATACAATATAACAATAATTTTATGATATTCAAACTATAAACAATTGGTCCTATAAAAATTTAAATCTTTATTTTTCCTCTTTTATTTTCTCTATTTATTTTCCACATTCAATCTCTCAAATTAGTCATATGTGAAGGGCAGTGAGATCCTTAATTTGTGTAATGAATTGAAACATGATATAGCAACAAAGGTCAAACCTTGTATTTATGGAATTCTTATATAAATTTTAGATTTGTCAAGTGTTAAGCCCTGTGATTTTTATATTTTAAATCCCCATGCCAATTTCAAAGGCAACTAACACATACAACCCCTTTATATAGGAGTGACTAGAATTGTAGTTAGAGTTGCATCAAAAAAAATAATACCCATGTATAAATTGCATTGAACTATCAAATATGTAGGAGTTTTAGGGGGTTTCAATCTTGGTTTATATAAAATGCTTAAAACACATCCAAGTTCATCATTAGCAAGATCTAGTTATGTCCATAAGTTTGTAGTGAACATCACCCTCTCACCAATAAAAATCAATAATTCAACTTCTAATTGTTCATAGTCCAATCCCACAACATTATTATTATTATTATTATTATTATTATTATTATTATTATTATTATTATTATGTTCCTTTACTTATAACATGCTTTAGGTAATATGTTTATTCAATGCATACAATATTATCTTATTATGTTGATGCACATTTTCATTTGTTGCAAATAAATGCTTTTGTTAATTAAAATACTCGCTTTCAACTATTTCAAATGAAACTTTGGTTCTAGTCATCACAAATGTCAATCTTATATGCCTAGATTAGATCTCTTAGATTTTTTAGAAGTTTTGAAAACCATTGTTATTCTTTAGTTTGACCATGTTGTCTGAAAACCTTATCTAGCATAATAATAGTTTTTTTTCCATAGTAAAGTTGTTTGTGTTGTTCTTGCATATGGAAGTTTATCCATTTCTAGAGGCAATGTTCCAAAATCCCCAACAAAAATCATAGACTTTCCACCAAAACACATAACAAAATTTTTTGTAAATGCTTGGCATTATTGAATATCTATATTTTCAAACATATTTTGACATACAAGCTCATCTCATCAATAAAAATATACCTAACATGTAGGCATTTGAAAGGTTGCATGTCTTGTTGGTGTTCCAATGTTAAATGTTGTAACCCTAATTAGATCAAGTATTAAAAAGGGGAGATGTTGTGGTTATGATAACTCTAGAAGTTCTAAGTATATTTTTATTTGGATCAATAGTTTTCTATCTTGCTTGGCACAAAATAACCCATTTTTCTATTGTAGGATTTAAACTCAGATAAATTAAATTATAAATGTAAGTCCAAACCAAGATACCAAATCATATGACCTACATCAAAATTATAAAACACATGAATAATAATTCCAAAACATATTTACCAAAAAGCTATATAAATCACCACTTTTATGTGCATTCAAAAAATTTACCAAAAATCTATGTAAAATATTTTGTGCAGTAAGGGAATAACCAATTCAAATAGTGAAAATTCACATAAAAAACAAATCCTATAGTTTGGGGTGTGATTAAGTGCTTAAATGTGATGGATTAAATGAAGTTCAAAAAGTAAAGAAACTTTATTTCCCAATTGACCACATAGTTTCAAAATGTCAAGTCTTACATGTATTCTATATTTTGGAGGAGTAAAGTAAATATATTCTTATTATTTGATGCTTCCTTATTAATTATGTGATATTTAGAGTGTAAATGTAAAATAACATAGTAAAAAAATTAATAAAATTAAAACATATTCTTAACAATGAAATGGAAAATTTGAAATAGCTATTAAAGATAGTAAAATAATAAAATAAATATATATAATTAAAAATGATTATTAATTTATTATTTCAAAACATAGAAATGGTTTATGATTTTCACACTTATATACATTCATTTCTCACACATTATGTGTGTTAATCTATTTCTTGTATAAAATAATTGCTAACATTTTTTATTTGATTAGGTAAAATACCTTATTTTACAAGGACTAAGAACCATAGTAAAGTGTTATATAAAAGAGTAGAAGGCCCCAAGGGATGAAACAAAAAAAAAGAAATAGAATACTGGCTAATTAACCTCTCAAAATGCAAAACAAACCAAATTAAAAAATATATCAGGAGGGGGGACCCTTCGGTGGTTCCTTCTCTTCTTCAATTATCTTCTCAGGTATACCCTGCTTGTTATTGGAAACTTTAGCCCTCATCTTATTACCAGGTCCTTCAGTGTCATCTCTGGGGAGGATTATACATCAACTTTTCTATTCTTATTCTTCTAGAGGGTTTTTATTGATAAGAGTCATGTTGGGGTCTTAAGAGGGGGGGTCTCCATCAACTTCAAGAGTTATTTAATAAGAATCATATTCACCATATTAGAATGGATGAAAGATTATACTATCATGTCTGCTTGCCTATTTAAGTCATTCCATTCTTTAATGAGCCTCACATGGTTCATCCCAACCTCATGTAACTTGTTTTTGAAGATTTCCAACTACTCTTTATTATTTTTCTTTTCTTCAAATAGGAGAATTTTTCATTTCCTAGAGACCTCCATGGAGGTACCCTCATCTAGTATAATCAGTTTGGGTTTAGGGAAAAATAGCTTTAGTGGGAGGTCATCAACAATTTTTTTTGAAAGGATAGCTTGGGGGATATTGGTAGAAGGGTGGTAAGATCTAGAGGTAGGGTCTTCCTCAGGGGAGTCCCCCTTAATTGAGGACCCACATATAAGAACATCCATACCCCACAAGGTTTGGACATTCTTTACCAACAACAGGATGAGACCTTGGTGTAGTATAGGGTTAGATTCATTAACTTTATGGGTGAGAGTGATGTTCTCCAGAGACTTTAAAAGATAGAATGTGAGACTAATTATATATTCCTAGAAATGGTTTAACAATAAAAGGTGGTGGGATAAAATTAAAGTATTCTTAACTTCAAGTGTTAGGTATTTCATCACTTGTAGGCACACCTCAAGCCATTACCATGGGAGGTCTGCATGGGGGAACCCCTTCTTAGCCATTTTGACAAACTTATTAGTGTGAAATAATCTCTGGAGTAGTTCTTTCTTTATAGATTGGTCCTTGTATTCTTTGACCCCATCACATGGCATGATCATAGATTCTCTTATAAACTCCTCCATGAATACAATTTTAATTCTTCTCTTCTCCACCACTCACTTATCCCATCCAACAATAAAATCCCTTATAACATCAATGTCATGATTGGTTATCCTCAACATCAATTTTATGAGTCCACCCCATCGTAACTTTTTCTAGACTTTATTTAAGCCTCGCACTTTAGAATAAGAGGTTGGTTCTAAATGCTCACTGTCACCCCCATTTTCTCTATGCCAACAAACTTGAGGAAGAAGTTTAATAGGCTATGGAAAATATTTGTTTTAACAACTTGAAATAAACTTGGAAAGCATGCTGCTTCCCTCTTTAAGAAATAAATCTACCTCACTTTTTCATAATAATGATTCATAATATTTGAAACCCATCTCTTGATGAGAGATGTTCACATGTGTGTTATCTTGATTGCCATCCTATCCCACTGTACTTTCATTTCATATAGATTATTGGATGCTTTTAGGGATGTGGCCTCCTTTGTGCTAGCTGGTTAATAATAATTAATAATTTAGTCTCATATAGTTGATTGGATGCTAACATTAATACTTTAAGTAATAATTTTATCAAAGTAAATTTATTAGATAATTTAAATATAATCTCTTTTATAATATTATAAAATATAATATTTAACACTCCATGTATCTTCTAAAAATAAAAAGAAATATATACAACACTCTATGTATCTTCTAAGAATAATAGAAATATATATAGATATGATCAGGGAATTCTTTTTGTACTACGATTATGCTAAATGAAATTTACTCTTAACTCGAAGATTTATTTATTTTTTATTTTCTAGGGGAATAAAATGTTTCCCATAACATCAATTTTAATTTTATCAAGTGTTTAATGTAATTTTTACCCAATATCTTGAGAGAGACAAAACACCAACACAACTTTATTTTGTCAATCATACAACATATTATTCAAAAGCACAATAGTTAAATTTTTAGTGAAAATATCTAATATAAATAGGAAGATTATTATTATCTCAAATATATAAAATCTCTCCAAAAAACTCTCACACACGTATTCCAATTATCTCTCACCCTATCCCTTAAAAGTCTCCTAAAACACTAAGTGAGTTATTTTTATAACTTCACTTACATTATTGAATAAATCTCTCCACGTATTAAATATACACATAATAATAAATATTTAATAAGGTGGAATACAACCTAAACTAACTAATTCACCCATGTGATGACTAGTTCCTAACATTCCCCCCTTAGTGGTCACATGGGAGAAAACATCTTTACAAAGCAAACACATAGTTGTCCGCATTCTTTATTAATAGTGTTGGTTGGACTTGTTTCTTATTGGCAATGTCTAATGGGTTATTTTTGATGTTCTATATTCCTATGATATGAATAGTTCCCCCTCTTCAATGTGAAATACCTATTGGATGTTAGTTTCTATTAAAATCACATCCATTTACAATAATAACAACTTTTCAAAATAGTCATAAAACACTTATATTATATTTACATATTTATCAAAAATATATACTTATATCTCCTTTAAAAATTTATTTATACAATATACTTAATTAAAATATCTATTTATAATATTTTATTAACCCATTTTTAATTAATCATCTCCTTTCAAAAAAATTCCTATTGAAAAATTTATTTATTTTTAAAAAAATGTTCTAATAAAGAAGTTTTCAATAAAAAGGTTAACTTATAAGGAGGGATTGGGACTTGACCCATAGATCTCCCCACTAATGAAAATTAGTCACAAAATACAGTCTTTGATCAGTCTATCAATGCTTTCAAACATGTATATGTAAATATTTAGTTTTAAAGTTTAAAAGGTTTAGTTTTTTTTAAAAAATAATAACTCACTGATCGATGAGTTAGGGTTTACATTGGGCTCAAGGTGGAATAACTTAGTGGGTTGTGCTTGATAAAATCAAAGAAGTTCTCATCTCACCATAGTTAACATTTGAATATAACTTTCCTATGTTTAATTATATGGAATAGTCGTTAAGAGGAAGTCATGTTTCCAAAATTAGTGTCTTATGCTTCACCATCATCAAGGTGAGATGAGTGTTGCATGATCCATGTAAATCCAAACCAATGATGTTGAGTCAAGGTTTAAATTAGTTTTAGGTGCTTGAATTTGTGTTTTATGGTGTAGACACAGAGATGAAGATCAATGTGAGCCAAGTGTAATGTAAGAATCCTACCAAACCAAAATCTGAGAGGATATGAGGCAAATATAAAGGATGATGCATCGGGTCTATAAAAAAATTAAAATTATATACATATCAAGATGGTCAAGAATATTCCAATGTCAATGTTGAGTTTGGGGTGGAATCAATGAATCATTTGTTGAGCTAAGTATGAGGATAGGTTGAGAAGCTCAATCTGGGTTGAGATATTATTTGAACTAATGAAAGCTGATCCAATACAATCAAACCAATGACAATGCAAATATGTCTAATGTAAGTTGATATATTTACAACTCTTCATTTTATAAATTTGAAAAATATCTTCAAAAACTATTAAATCTAATTTTAATTAGATTTGAAAACATTCAAACAAGAGTTACGTCTAGGTTTAACAAATGATTGCACTCTGAAAATTTTAAAACTCTTCATTATTTTTCTTCTCCAATGCATAGATTTGAATGTGTTCAGAAGACCTAAAAACCCAAAATGACTAAAATATAAATATGACTTGTTTAAATTTTATCCCAATGGTTTTAGATGTTTTAAATTCAACTATGAGGTCCATTTTGATAGAAAATGATTCAAAATAAAAGTTGATTCTCACAAGGGATTATTCAAACACATTTAAACTAACCTAAACACACATAAAATAAACATGAATAAAATGGAAAAAAATTGAGTGAGTTACCATATAAATAATGAATAAAATGGATGTGAAGGAGATTCAAATGAATGACACATGCCAATTAGTTTTAAATGTGTTCAGAATAATTTGTCCATTGAAAAAGTGAAAGAAAGGTTTGAACAAACAAGAAATGGATTTGCACATGGTCTAATTTTCATATCCATTATGATAATTTGAAAATAAAATATGAGTGAAAGAAAAAAATGAGAAGAGAGGCCTATAATGAAACTTGCTTTGATACTAGCTGTAAGTTTTAACCCATATTTGGAGAGATTTAGAATTTAGGTGTGCAAATGCACCACCACAATTTTTTTAGGTCAATCATCCAACATATTATTCAAAATCATAATAGTCACATTTATAGTGCTAATATATCCTATAAATATGGAGATTATTCTCATCTCAAATATATAAAATATCTCCCTAACTTACTCCCTAAATATCTGATAGACTTATCCCTGTTATCTCTCACCCTATCCCTTGAAACTCTCCTAAAACACTACATGATTTATTTTCACAATTTCAATTATATTATTGAATAAACCTCTCCACATATTAAATATACACACACTAATAAATATTTAATATGGATTACTAACCCAAAATAGTGAATGCACCCATGTGAGTTCTAACTCATGACATTTCACATACCAACTTTCATTGTCATTTTCCCCTAAAGTCTTCTAGGTACTTATTTTTGAAGAATTTTTTTGTATATTTTTTAATAAATTTACCATTATATTAACATTCATTTAATGCATAGCTTCCATTAATATTCTGAAATAAAAATAATAGAACAACCCAACATATGAATACTTTTATAGAGATACACTAACATTAAAGAATAAAAATGTCTATAATGTCATGGCATTTTTAAACAACCACTAATACTTTAAAAATATTCCAAGCCATCTGTCAATGAAGAATACATACATCACATTTACCAGCCAAACACATAAAATGCAAATGTTTGAATGAAAAACATGTTAGTTTGGGTTTTTTACCACTTCTTGTTTTACCTACATAGTTGTTAGTCAATTTACTTAGTGTTGTTAAAGTCATTAGGGGGAAATACACTTAATGTGTTTTGTAATTATGAGTTGAGTTTTTACATTTATGGTGACCTAATTTATCACTATATAATCTACCTCTGTACTTTTTGGCTAAGTAGTTAATGGACATTGATGAAGCTCACTTTTGTCTTGCATCATGATCTCACCTACTCGTAAGGTTTATGTGAAATTCATGACATTCAAAGATATTGGAGTAATTTGACATGGTATCAAAACTTTGATATGATTTCTATTTTTCCATTTCAAAATCTTTGGTGAGATCTTTTACATACATGCATTCTTGGTAGCTTTCTTGATTTTTCAGTTTTCATATGTATCGTGGGATTTTGTGAAAATCCATGTAAAATATAGAGCTAAAGTATCCTATTTAAAAAAGGATAGTGCCATCAGGTATATAAACCATCAAAAGCCTAAGATTAACTATACACTTTACCTAGATCCGTGATTGATTTTTGGCCATTTTTGGAGGGTTTTGGGGCATTTTCAGGGATTTCATGTAAATCTATATTTCAAGGATCTCAAATCAAGAAAATATTTCTGATTTTTTTTAGGTTTTTTGAGTTCTCAAATTGGTTTTTGCTAGATTTTTTGGAGGCTACATTAACTTAAAAATCTAGGTGGTTTTACAACTCGATGAAGTTTTTCACCCCTATAAACACCTTAGCAAGTTTTAACCCTTCAACAAACATTTGAACCCTTAATTACACATTAATTGGTTTAATGTCTCTTATATACAACCTTTTTATGTTATGGGCATCTTGATGACAAAACCATTAGGTTCTGACCCCTTGTTGGCAGCCCTATTGGGTCTCATGACCCCTACTTACACCTCTGTTGGGTCCCATGAGCCATACCTACATGACCATTGGGTCTTGTGACCCCTGCTTGCACCACCATAAATTCATACAACCCATAATTTCATCTCCACTGGGTCCTATAACCCATTCCTTCATAAATTTTAGGTCTTATAACCACTACCTATACCACCATTAGGTCCTGCGACCCTTGCTCGCACCTCCATCGAGTTTTGACCCTCTTTCAAATACTACTACTAGGCTTAAACCAATGTGTTATTAGTATTTCTAGGTTTCATCAACAATAATGGTAGGACTATTATAATCCATCACCTATTTAAGCACACCCATAGCTTTGTCAACTTTCTCTTACACATGTGACATGTGTGCAATCATCAAATTTAATCCTATATTTTGTGACACTATTCATTTCAAAATAGGTGCATTTTTTGGATGCCTTAGCCCCTAGTCATATGGTGTGGTCACATGATGTAAGTAACCAAATTATCCCTTATCCCTTGATCATATTAAAATTAAGCCCATGGTCACTTTCAACCCAAAAATGTTTAACTTATATTCCATGGAGGCACAAGTTATTTTTTGAGGAAACTGATTCCCAATTTTTTTAAAGTTTTTGATTTAAAGGGACTCAAATTTTTTGGAGGAAGTTGATCAAAAATATTTACCATCATTCACATCCAATTTTTTCATGTGAAATAATATTTTCAAATGGCTATAACTTTTGACTGGTAACTTGGATTTGAGTGTCATCTTCTTCACAAGTGATTTTTTCATGATATATGCATTGGTTATATTTTTGGGATCTATTCAAACAAACTATTGTACACTCTTGGATGCATTATATATTGAGTTTGACTTCACTCTAGTTCTTTCATACTTATACGTAAGTTGCTCAATATGCATTCTTGATAGTGTCTGATGTCTATATGAGCGTGCTTATAATTAAAAATTAAGGGGGGTCACTCTAATAGTTTTAAGAGGGTACTATGTAGTGTTTTTTAATTTTATTTTTTATATTTATTATTTAATTTCTATAGAAACCAAATTTATTACATCATGGAAAATTGTTTGTCATTTTCTCATCTTACAACATTCAGTTATCATGAATGAAAAAATAACATGCTACTTGATCTAATAAAATAAGGATTATATAGGATTGCTATGAATGAGGAAACTAAAAATGAAATAGATGTAGATAAAAATAAATGGTTTAATATATGTAATCAAGCTCATCATTGTCTTAGTTTGTGTATTTCTCATGACTTAAACTTTCGCATTGAATATGTTAAAATACCAAATGAAGTATGGGACACACTATAAAAAATCTTTGGGAAGTAGGATGTGATGAGAGGTCATGAACTAGAGAATCAACTCATTAGTTTGAGCCCAAGTGATTTTGAAACACTACACAACTTATTTAATAAGTTCACATATTTGAGGTTATAGTTAAAATAATGTGGAATAGATAATAATGATTATCAAATTGTCTTGTCTATACTCTCCAAACCGAGTCTAGACTATTATGTGTTTATATCCACTTTCCATGCTAAAAAAATTTCTATTCAATTTGCATGGAAGATGCCTTCTTTAGATACCTTTATTTTTGACCTGACTGAGGATCAAGATAAATTGATACAGATGGGCATAATGAAGTCCTCAAAATATCATGAACTTTTTTATAAGAAAGAGAAGGCTTAAAATAATAGATCTAAGAAACAAAATAAAAACGATCAAGAGAAGGATGCAAATCCTTACACCTAAAAATACAACCATGAGATATCTTCTTCCAGTTTTAATCCTAACAAAAATTACATCAAAAATGGGTTTTATTAGGAAAAAATGATGAAATCAAATATTTGAAGAAGCAAATTGACTAAATGACTAATATGCTCAAGAAACACAACATCAGTGTCCCTAATTCTACCATTAAGAACTCATTAACCCATGAATCCTCTAAGTCAAATAACCATGGTAAATAAAAGGCAAAATAGAATAATAAGGATAAATTAAAGGGTAAGGACCTAGTTCTATTTGTACCTTAGATTTTTATATAGATCATTGACTCTGGTATTTCACATCACCTGCCCTCTTCATAGATAGAGTTTAATTCCTTGGAACCATATGACATGTCCTCTATACAGTTAGGTGATGACATTTCTAAAAAGGTTCTTGGGAAAGAGTCTGTTGAAGTGAGTGGTGGAAAATTCAATAATGTTCAAAGTGTTCCCTCACTTTCAATTAATATCCTATCAGTTTAGCATATCACTTACCTTGGTTTAGGAATGTGAGTTGATTTTACTCTAGATTTAGTGTATATTAGAGAGATACATTATGATACTATATTGACAAAAGGAATGGTCAATCATCAAACTCAGCTATATAACTTATCTCACTTTGCTCCTAACTCTCCTTTAGATTATTCTTCATTGGACTCACTTGAACTTGATGACATTCCTAATCCTGAGTAATATTTTGATATTGATGACTCTTCTTCTAATATAGATGACTATAACAGTGATGGGGACATACCTCCATCATCTCCTTATCACCTTATAGATGTTGAGGAGTTATTTACTGATCAACCTACCTTTGGTCCACTTTAGACATTATAGGGAATATGAATATTGATATAGGACACATTAGACATTAGGAAGTTTATACCATAGTTTCAAGGCATTCAATAGTCCTTCATTACCTCTACTTCCATTGCACCATCATTTCATATAAAAGTTGGTCCTCCTACTTTGCATGAGGATAAAATTTACTTAGATAGAAATTACACCTTGGTTGAATATCCATCAAGATCTTGGTACACTCATTCACTATTCCAAGGTGATCCACTCTTCACTACATCTACTTCTAATCCATATTCACCTTTAGGAACTCAATTGTAGGATACTATGTGGTTTTAGGTAGTTGTATCATATAGTGGGTATTTTTAGCTCCCTTCTCTTTTTTGCTCTCTTTTAGTGGAGGAGTTTTATCATATTGATTTTTTCCTTTTCTCCACTTTATGGGAGTTACATTATACTTGGGTACCAAATCAGGGATTATTATTGGGACTTAATTCTTCTACCCACCTAATCTACTCTTCATAGGGGTGTTAGTGTAGGATTTTTACTACTTATTTTACCTACATAGTTTTCAGTCATCTCACTTATGGTTGTGAAGGTCACTAAGGGAAATACACTTAATGTGTTTTATAATCATGAGTTGAGGTTTTGACTTTATGGTGACCTAATTTATCACTATATAATGTACCTCCTTTTTACTCTTTGGATAAGTAGCTAATGGACATTAATGAAGCTCACTTTTTCTTTGTATCTTGCATTCATCTACTCCTAGAGTTTTCATGAAATCTAAGACATTCAAAGATCTTTGAGTAATTCAACAAGACACTCTCATCTATACTTTGTATATTCAATGGAAACCATATCCTTAATCTTTGAATTCAAGCATGTAAGTGTCTTGTTTTAGATCCATTTCACTCTACTTGGAACCATGTTGTATTATAGATTAAGAAATAATTCTATGTCAATAAAATCAATATGACTGTGTTCTGATTCTAAGAAGGATGACTCCACTAAATTTGAAATTAAATTATTATATGTTTGGAAAATTAGAAAATGGAATATCCTTCTTGATGAATGGGTGAATTCAAAAATATAAAATTTTACATTCTTTCTCCATTAGGTGATTATTAAATAGTAGGATCAATTATGGATGTAACATATCTATTTATTTAGATTTAATTTGAAATTTAAAATAAATATATCATGGATAACTAGGTTGGATGCCTTCCCATACCATTCACCATGGGGAGGATAATTGAGAATAAACAAAGTCATTATTTTTAACTATTGTAAACTTCTAATTGTTAATGAACTTGCCTTTGTTAAAAATATTTATAAAAAATAAACAAGTTATTTTTTCACACATGATTATTAATTGAAACTTTGTTTGTGAATTAATTCATAGACAATGTTGAACTCTAAAATAACCAAAACCTTTCTACATGCGTGGTTGTGTTAATGTGAACATATAAATAAGATATAATTTGTATCTAGTTTACTCAATTAAGACTTTGGACAATGAAATTCTATTATACACTTGCACATAAATTTTTAACCGAGGTCCACATTTAATAATTAGGAGACCACTATTAAAATGACCTAAAATTTTATTATTAGATTCACATTTTGAGGTTTATCACTGAGTGTATTCAAATCTTTCTCATTGTAAGAGCCCTTTTGGAATAAAAATATAGGATCAATGACAATAACATCTAGGTTTCCTAGATTTATTCTAATATGACCCTATACTGATCCACTAGAATAAAAATGAATATCTACTTGTAAACTTGATTTGATCATAGAAGAGCTCATTTATATTACACTACTATCTTTCTCAATTATTAAATGTGAAATTTTAAAATATGTTGATCATTAAAATTTTATGATTATTGAAAGTTTTTTTAAATATAAACCATTAAAAGTGAATACACGCACACCATTAAAACTTTCCAACACATCCAAAATTCCACTATAGGAATGCCAATTATCATAATATAATTATACTATATGTATATAATAATTAAGTAATAACATAAATAAAAAATCTTATAATTATATTATCATAGTGTATTATCGTGTGAAGGAACACACAACCTCATTTTACACCATCACCTCCACTATAAATATCAAATTATTATTATTATTTCACACTTTGTGCATAAAATGTGAGATGAGATTAACAATCATTTTGAGTGAGGCACGGTTTTCAATTTACACTCATTTGCTTTATAAAACCATATTTACCAAAATAAAAAATTACATCTCTTTCAGTGAAACTTACACTCTTCAGTATGAAAATAGAAACCTCCATAGAGGATGCTATAATAGTTGAGGTGGTGCCAAATTTGAAATGCACTAGACTACCATATCACTTGGAAAGAGTATGTAGATACTGGTGGGGACTCAAACCCAAGTCCAATATACTACCCAAAATTAGTAGTGTTTATGGTCTTGTTGGCAATTTTATCTTTCTTCTATTCATCGAATATAGGGAAGTGAATACTACTATTATGAAGACAATGACTATTATTAGTACTATTGATAATAAGAATGGGAAAATATTAAAAATACATGTATCCATATCTATTTACATATGGAATCCTACATCGGTTGATTGGATATGTCTTTCATTGAGTAAGAATTTTCCATTTTTAATCTAATTAGTTATAAAGTTGTCTAATTAGGTTTTATATAATTAAAATAATTAATTTTATCATCTAATTAGTTGTAGACTCATATAATTTAAAACATGGTGTATTATCTATAGTTTTAGAGGACCCATTATATATTAGACACTTATTTTCGTTGAGATGACACCTATTTAAATCAAGTAATGTGATTTAACCTTTTAAGGGTTTAACTATGCAAAACCTATGTTTAGATTAATTATTGAGATGTCTAAATTAGTTAAATAAATTACAATAATTAAGAACTGATTTGTTATGGAAATTTACCTTGTTTGACTTTCTAAAAATAGGAATAAATAGGCATAAATATAGAATTACCTAAAAAGTGATTGTTGTGGATGATCTGGGTTTTGAAAGTTGAATTTTGGATAGTTTTGAGTATCATCAATAGGATTTGGTTGTCTATCTACTTACTCGATAGTAGCACCCCATATAGAAAGTAATACCATACTTGTGTAGTGTCCTCAATGTGTCACTAATGTCCCTTTTATGTGATTGTTCCTATTTTTTGTGAGTACCTATGTCTATGTTTTTAGGTCCTATTCTTGTGTGCACAAAAATTGTAGCTCTATGTTGTGCCTAGAAAACCTGATTTAGTGTGAAAACCCTAATCCTCTTTATAAGTATGGCATGAGCAATGATTATGTGTTTGTTAGCATGATAGGATGGACATCCTTGAAACCCTACTATGAAGAGATTTTCCTACATACAGATAATCTAAGAGGGAACAAGCCTGATGTAGTTCTCCCACCTAGTGATTAATGCAAGTGAAAGTTAATTCTATAATGAGAGTGGACCTAGATGCCTTGAATGTGCTTGAGATTTGAAATATTTGAAAACTAGGCTTAGGGATGATATATATGGTAGTATGAAAAAGTAAGGAATAATAGGGATACAATACCTTAATTTTGATCAACTTGTCCTTGGTTTGAATGCCTTTTTTGCATCTATTTTCCATCTAGTGAATAGAGGTCAATTAGACCTGTATTTATAAATATATGTAGTTTATACATATAAGAACATATGATTAAGCCAACCTTAATAGGGGCACACATTTGAAAAAGTATCTATTAGGAAGAACTAAGGATAATGGTAGTAACACCTAATTGGGGACACTAGCATCATGTGGTTGTAGTGCCATAAATGTGGTGTTAATGTCCACTTGGTAGTTTACTGATTAAGCTAAGCTAGGATATGAGAAGATAGTTTTAAAACTATGTTTTGGCTAATTATGGGTGACTGTGGTCTACTTAATGACTAATAAAGTGTGTTTTAGGTTCTAATATAGTTCTAGGGATAAGATAGGAATAGCATAACTCAAGAGACACTCTTAAAGTCTAATTACCACTTTTAGGTGATTATATTTGCCCCTGCTTTATGCTAATAATGCAACAAAATGAAATGACTAGTATAAAGGAAAAAAAACATACTTGGACTTACCTTGGAAGTGAAGCTCATGTAATTGAGTCTGAGTATGAAAATATAGGTTTGCATATGTGAAACATGATTTAAAGTAATGTCATAAAATGAAACATGCAAAAATTAGTCCTTAATTAAGAGATGATCAAAAGCAAAAGACAATGCTAAAATAAAATAATTGAGTAAATATAAGTAAAGAAAGAGGAAAGGAATGAATACACCTCATTAGGTACACAAACCAATGCATGAAACTAGTGACAACCTATGTGTGTGAGTATATAGACTGATCATATCATTTAATAAATTAGACTAAGATGATGGCTTGCTTCATCCTCATATGGGTGGCTCAAGAACTCAATCTAGTTTTGACTCCATCATTGCCAACCCCTGTTAGGTGAATCTTGATCTATGAATAGTTTGGATAAGACTGCAAATATGTCTAACTATCTTATGTGGGTGGCTCAAGAACTCAACTAGGCCATGAATCCACCATTACCTATATGCATCTATAACTGAACTATCTAAAGTGATGAAAGTATCTAATTGTGTATGTCAGCTTCATAGACACTTATGTATATTAGGCAGCTCTAGGCCACTCAAGAATGCCAACCAATGCAGATGGAGTAAATCATGAATCTAGTGACAACATAGAATGTGATAGTAAGTGTATAGAAGGTATAAAATGACATGAAGTTTTCCAGTCCATTTGATTAGCCTATGTGTAGCTAAGTATATAGAAACTATGTACTGCACACATGCCCCTAATTTGGTACCTGAGTATGTAATATTTGAATTTGTTTAACTAAAATGAATGTGGGAGTGATAATTCCACACATTATTCCCCCAAATATGAGTAACTAGTATGAATTTTAGATGTAATGAATGTGTATGAGCAAAATCTAAACATAACTATCAAACTTGTGACTGTATCTGTGCAAATCTATATTATACTTGGTGTACTAGTCTAAATGATCCAAACTATCTTGAAGCTGGGGTTACTAGATAGTAGTACCCTATATTGGATAGTAGTACCCTTTGGTGCTAGTGTCCCAATATAGCCATTAATGTCTTCTTGGTTTAATTTCTGAGTGATCTAAATTAAATTCTGAGTCTCTATTCTATTCTATGTTTGATGTTTGAAATTGAGCATGTGTATTGAATTTTATCTATGAAAATCAAAGTAAGAGCCTAATATCTATGATAAACCCATTTTAATTCCCCTATGTTGAGATTAGTTGTGAAACTTGTGTAAGAAATTCCCTCTAAATAAGTAGCTTTGCAAAATGTGTTAACTAGAGCATGTGCATGATATTCCAATACAATGTACAAACATAACATCATAATGTAAATGAATATGAGTATAAGTAGGTAATGCAAGATGTATGTTGTAATATATCATTGCAAAAGGGTGTCAAGATAGATGTAATCAATTTGTATATTATTAAACCTAAGTAACTAAGGGGATGGGGCATGATGTCCATCATATCTCCCAAGTAGGAAGGGTAGATGCATGAGGTCCTTCATAGCATGGAATATTGGTGTGTGTGTAACAAAGTGTCATGGTGTAGAAGCATACAAAAAAACATACATATAAGAACATGAGGTAGGAAAAATTAGGCCAAGGGGCCAAAATACAAGGGACATGGGCACATATCACTAAATATAAATATGTAAGACATACAAGGACATGTTCAAATGTCCACATACATAAGTAACAAGCAATTTGGCATAGAAACACATAGAAGGACATGCTCAAATGTATGCATATATAAATAAGAAATTATACACAAGGGATATGGGAACATGTCTAAGGCATGAAAATAGATAAGTGGTGTAGAGACAAATAATAATGACACATTAAAATTCCCTCAAAGATGAAAGAAGCATAGGAACACAATTAAGTCTAATCTAGGAAAACTAGAAATGAAAGCATGTATAACTGTGTAGTATAAATATATGTAGATGCTAGGATGCATATATACTAAGTCTAAATAGTGATAGTCAATAAAAAATATGATAAATGAAGATAATGATGAATATCAAGATAAATCAATGCATAAATAGAATGTATAGTATGTAGAGATATAACTTGGTAGTAACACTATGTATGATATGCCCCCAAGTGGGTAGATGTATCAAATGTATAAAAACATATTGGTGTAAATGCCCCCATTGGGTAGATGATAGCTGGTCTGGATTAGTGTAGTGGACTGGAGTCCTATCTAGAATCTACAAGCAATCAACAAGAACAAGTGAAGCATATGTGTATGATAAAATTGACTATACTAGGATAGCTAACAATATGCAATATCTAGAAAGTAGTATAATTGTAAACATAGTAATTCATACAATCTATAAAATTTTGTGTTTTTAAAATATATTAATGTTTTTGTATTTGATATGTTATATTATTTTTTTATTTTATGAGTATAAGATATGTACAAGAAAATGAAAATAAACTATGTACAAGGAGCAAGGGAGTATAAGTAAATAATGGCAATGTAAATGAAACAAAATACAAGTAAAGTGTAATGCTTTATAGAACCAATATCACTTCCATGGGATGTGGATAATCAAATCATGGATATGGTGGAAGATCATCTAGTGTTAAATACTGAGCCTAGCTAAAATCAAATAAGTCATCATCATCATCATGATCATCGTACCAATATATATGTATTAGTTTGGCCTTATCCTTGGTATGATTCTAGAGTCTATGCATTTGAATGGTATGGTATTCAACTATGTATGATGTCTTTGATGCGGTCCTAGGGTAAACCACATTAGACCATAGAGTATCTATGTGAAACCTATGGTTCTTATCTATGTCATCATGTAAAATGTGAACCATGTGTCCATCACGAGTGAATGTTAAGCATCTGTATAACTGATTAACTATAAAATACATCACCTATAACCATGTACTACCAAGTGCAACCTGTATATGAGTGTCTCTACTCAAAATGAAGAATAGTTTATTGGCCACCTTGGGGTCACATGCAATTGGAAATGTAATATGTCCAACAGAGTCCTATTAGTGTAACATGTTTTAGCTCACTCTTATGTTAACCAATGTGGTGTAAAAATCCCAAAGTGAAAGTATTAGGATCAAAATCCTCATCTATAGCCACATGAGGAAGATATCTCTTTGCTATAGATATTTGTATATTCAATGGATCATGTCATGAATATTTGTGTTGGTGATGACTCTATCATAGTGCTTGTATCTATGTAGTAGATCATATCACTGGTGGTGGTGGTTTCTATGGAGGTGGAGATTGTATGATCTAGATAGTGCCCTTAGCCTTAAATTTATTTAGTTTATGCTGCAGTGCTACACACATGTCTATATCATGTCATGTGAGTCTATGAAAGTGGAAATATGGTTTCCCTTCATGTGGAGATAATATGCTAGATGATCTATGTCAGAATGTGGGTAATATCATCAATCCTCTATCAAGTAACAACTATAATATCTAGTGTGATCTATCCTATGAGTTCCCTACCTAAATCTATATGACTGAATCAATATCTATAGATGTGACCATATGTACTAAATGGATCAGGGGATCTACTACTGACTATTGATGGGTATGGGTTCTCATAAATGTTGAATACTGAACAAGTGAGGTTCCTAGTATAGGGTGAGGTATAAGTTCCTTTAAATTATCTCTATACTTCTCTGGGCCCATTGGTGTAAAATTCAATCCACATAAATAATCATTGATATCTATAGGTGGTTGATCATCCTCTATAGTGACAAGTGAATCTATGCCCAAATTATGAATGTAAACCTATTATGAATTAGCATGTAGTGGTAACTAGGCTATGATAATCTCATCATCTATCCTAGATAAGGATGTCTATACTATGAGAGGCTATTTCTCTATGCTCAGTGAAGGTAACGATGTTGGGATAGGCTAGTCCTCTATCATTAGTAAAGGTAACTATACTTAAAGAGGTTGGTCCTCTATCATTGGTGAAGGTAATTGTGCTGTAGGAAGATCTGAAGGTGGTACATTAACAATATTACTAGACTTCCCCACATCATAAGTATACATCTGCTCAATGGGAATTCGATGAGGTAGGGGTTCAATGAGAACATGAGGTATCCCATATAATGATATACTTGACGTAGGAGGTTTAACAATCCTACAATATCTAAATGGATGATTATCTATTAGGCATGTGTATAGGTACCCATTATGAATTTTTTTTACACATCTATGAATAGTGTAAGGTATAACCTGGATAACATGTATCCAGGGTCTCCTAAGTAGTAAATTATAATGTAAATTCTTTGAGATCACCTAAAAGTGTGTAGATAATGTATTGTATCCCACTATAATATCTAATGTAATTGATCCCAATGTTTGTCTAGGAATGCCATCAAACCCTCATATCTACTTGTATGTATTTTGAATAGATTTTACATAAACCCCCATGGTTTGTAAAAATTTGAGGTTACATATATTGAGTTTGGAACCATAGTCAATGATAACTCATAAAACCTATGTTTAGATTAAAAGGTTGAGATGTCTAAATTAGTTAAATAAATTAAAATAATTAAGCACTAATTTTTTATGTCATTTGACCTTAATTGAATTTCTAAAAATAAAAATAAATAGGTATACATATAGACTTATTTTAAAAGTGACTATCATAGATATCTAGGTTCTAAAAGTTGGATTTTGGACAAAATTGAGTGTCATCAACAAGATTCTAGTATCTGTCTGCTCACTAGATAATAATTCCCTATATGGATAGTAATGCCATGCTTATGTAGTGTCCTTAATGTGATGTTAATGTCCCTTTAAGGGACTTATCCTAATTTTTGGGAATATCTACAACTATGTTTTTAGGTTTTATTCTTGAGTGAATAAAACTTGGAGTTCTATGTTATGCTTGGAAAACTTGATTTAGTATGTAAACCCTAATCTTATTTGCAAGTATGGCATGATCAATAATTATATGTTCATTATTAGGATAGGATGGAAATTCTCAACACCCCACTATGAAGAGAGTTTCCTAAATACCAATAATTTGAAGAGGGATCAAGCCCGATGTAGTTCTCCCACCTAGTGCTTGATGCAAGTGTAAGTAAATGTTAGAATGAGAGTGGACTTGGATGACTTGAATGTGATTTAGATTTTTAATCTTTGAAAACTGGGATTAGGGCTACTACAAATGGTAGTATGTATAAATAGGGATCAAATACCTTAATTTTTCTCAACTTGTCTTTGGTTTGAATGTACTTTTGCATCTATTTTCCATATAGTGAATAGAGGTAAATTATAATTATATTTATAGAGTTATATAGATTGTGTGGATAATAAAATATGTTTAGGACAACCTTAGGATGGGAAATAATTTTAAAAATTATCCATTGGGAAGATCTAGGGCTAAGGATAGTAGTATGCAATTGGGGACACTAGTGCTATGTGGTTGCAATGTCCCAAATATGGCATTAATATCCACTTGGTAGACTACTAAAAAAGTAAGGCTAGGATCTAAGAAGATATTTATGAAACTATGTTTTGGTTGGCTATAGCTAATTATAGTATGCTAAATGAATGAAAGAGTGTCTAAAGCTCTAGGGCTAAGCTAGGAATAGGGTAACTCAAGCGACACTCTTAACATCTAATTACCAATTTTAGGTGATTACATATCGGGTAATTGAAATATTTTGGTGGAAGATATATATTACATTGATAGGTGTGACATGTCACTAAACATTGCATGTATATTTATGTGGGCTTATTTGATTCCATCCCCTAAATACCTTGTCATTTCCCCTCATCATCACTACCTAGCTCACCTTGAAATATTTCACTAATTTCATGCTTTATATGGCCTTTCCCTTTTGAACCACTTCACCAATTATTAATATCGATGTGAAAAAAACTATCTCCTCCCCACAAAACTTATTATCATATGAAGGAATACACAACCACATTTTACACCATAACTTACACCAAAAATATCATATTATTTTTACTTAGTTCTTAGTGCACAAAAGGTGATATAGGATCAATGACCATGGGTTTCAATTGAAGTATGACTATCAATTTTCACTTTGATAAAATCTCAGTTTACTAAAAAAAAACCATTACATCCCTTGTGGCATAACTTGCACCTTTGGGGAAACTACTAATATTAATTTAGAAGAGAGATATGCTCCACTCAACTAGATTTGAATGATTTATTTTTTTTGTCATGGCATGAACTTTGGGTTGAATTTTTAATAGTTAAAAAAGAGTCATTGTATATATATTTATTTTTATCTAGCTTCATATAAGAATTAATAGTCTTAGTGTAGGTATATCTTAGTGTAGTATATTAAAATCAACATAAACACTCTAGTTAACTTCCAAAATATTTAACCAACATAAATATATCCAATATGTATATAAAATATTAAAAATATCTAATCTTAACCACTCCACTATAAACAAGTGTTGCATATGTATCCAATAATTTAAACAGGGAAGTTAACCTGAACATAGTTCTCCCACCTAGTTGAATGTGTGCAATCATGTGCAATACTAAATTTGTGACTTGACCTTGAAAATGTTATTTAAACTTATCTTAACACTACGTGGATGCACAAAGTTGGGGGAAAATTAGGAGCCATTGTTGGAAAAAAATTTCATTTATTAAAAAGGATGAACACCTTTGTAAAAAGGGTGCATGCCATTTTTGAAACAAAAAATGATCCAAAATTAGAATTATGTCATTACTAACCCTAAAGGGCATACGGCCTTTATAATACAAAGGGCACATGCCCTTTGAGATGATAAAGGATATACACCCTTTGTAATGTAAAGGGTTTTCTTCCTTTAGTGTCTTAAAGGTTGTGTGCCCTTTTCATTAAAAAGGACATACACCCTTTGAAAACCCACAAAAATTTTAAAAAACACATCATCATATTTTCATTCAAGTTTTTGAATTTATTACGACTGAAATTTATTGAGATAAAATAGAAGGGTGTGCATTATTTACCCCAAAAATTATTCTCCAATCATATCCACCAAGTATCCACATTTGTATAAAATTCAAAGGTATATTATTTTACTCCTTAGGGTATGCTTAGAGTTTGTAATGTTATTTTTTTCATGCATTTTTTATAATAATCACAAGATAATGGGGAAATTAAAATTAAAATTAAATTTATTTAGTGAAAGCCTTATATTAATTAACATAAATGTTTATTTTTCTAATTTTAGATTTTTCATTTTATGGCCCCATTACTTGAAGAAAACCCCTAGTAATTTAACTTTGAAAAATAATAAACCAAATTATATTATAAATATAACTCAAAGTGAAAATAACTGGTAATTATTATAAATAGTTTGTGTGACTCTTTATAAAATAGTGCACACAATTTGCTTGATAATACATTGGAGGCCATTTATAACTAAGTGAGAAGTGTCACTTCCCAACTTGAAATATTATTATTCTAATAAATTGTCATATGAGGATATTAAAAAGAAAAAGATAAAAAATAAGAGTTCTGTACATTGTTTCATATGCCTAGAATCACCGAACCACCACCAATGAGTTGAAACCATATTAGCATTGATTAATGTATTTAGGTAAAAAAAAATTGGGATATGTGGTCGATGGTGTTTGATGAGTTTCTATACAATAACAATGAGGTTACATTGTATTTTTTGAGAAATATTTATTGTGAGTTTGTTCTGTAGTAAATACCAAATTATTTTGACATGAAGGCATACAAAGGTAGGGGATATAGGTCCTCATTTAATAAAATTGATGACAAGTGGGACCAAAACCATAAAAACCACCCCTAAAAGAAATAAAAAATTCAATAACACATATTTCTATCCACAAAATCCTACAACATAGTACATAGATGGACACCCTTGAGGCAGTTACTAATCTCACATAGGTCATGATTGACTATGAGATGCATACACTAAGGACAACAAGGGATATAGGTGGTGGAACATATAATAGTGTCCCTCCTACTATTGGTGCTTCATGTGGTTTCACAACTAGAAATAACCTTAAAATTCTTGCACATCATAGTAAATCATGTGGGAGGAAGTGTAATGGACCAATTTTTAGGTTATACATATAGGTGTTACATCTGAAAATAAAATATGTACACCCACAAAAACTATATGCACATTTTTATAGGACAACACTCAACAACATATACCATATGTAGTTGTTTTAGAACCTAAGGAAAACACAACTTGATATGCAAGCCTTATCTACTTCACCATATGCATTCACACATGAAATTAATTATAAATTATTTATGTATCTAAAGGAATATTAATTTTATATTAATATATTTACTTAATTGATTCATATTTGACTTCTTTCATTTTTTGATTGTATATATGATGTCTGATATTATGGGTATGCCACCTAGATTGGATTTTGTTTTTGAGGATGTCATTAACATTGAATTACCCTAAACTAATGTTGTGAATGTAAAATTTCAATTTGTTATATTATTTTAATATTTTTTATACACCATAGTTTTAGTGTGTTTTATTTCTTGACCTTCCTCTCTCCTTTTGTGAAAGAGAGACATAGGGAGAGAGGGAGAGAAAGAAAGAGACCATTGTATTATCTCTCTACCCCTCTCTCCCTCTCAATCCCTCTCATTATTACTAATTTTCTCTTTCTATCCCTCTCTCACTCTCTCTATTTATATAGAAGGAATAATTTTAATTTTTCTCTTTCATATTTTATTTGTATAGATGATGACAAACACTATTAGTACCATGTATATAATTTGAAAATACTATTATAATATTGTATTATCATTACAATTCAATGTTAATTTATCTCTCTTTTTTTATAAAAAATAATTTATATTTATCTTAAAATATGTTTACTTTTAATTGATTCATAATTTACCTCTTTCATTTTTTCTTGTATAGATGATGAGAGATGCTATGGGAATCCATCTTGGATCACAAAAACCTATGATTGATGATGTGTTTATGTCCAAAAATCTAGGATCTCCCCAAAACCACTTGAATCAAAGATAGATACTAGTGAGAAAACATGGTAAAATTATTTTTTTAACTTCAAGTAATGATACTCTATGTCATATTTATATTTGTATGAAAATCTATAACAATATATGTATGATACATTATTCACCATAATTGATATATTCAAGGTCACATATCCCTAATTAGACCTTTAGGTGGCATGAGGTGAGTCCATAATCAACTTGCTACAAAATTTGGTTCTTGGAAACTCTATCATTTTATATAAAACATTTTAATGCATTATTTTCTAATTTTTATTTTATGTAATTACAATAATTTTCCAAATTTATTTCACATACATTTTATCCTTCACAAGTTGAGAGGAGACTCTCTCCCTTTAATGATACATCTAACATGCCTGTTTCTACATCTAGGGTAATGAGGTGAAATTTATTTAGAGGCACTAAGCAATATGAGAGCTAGTTGTAGTTCTAGCGGTAGTTGTATGTGAAATATACTTTTTATGATAATATAAAAAAATTTATTTCCTACATGGCCTTATTGACTTGATGATATGTCCCATTTTGTATGCATATATGATCTAAACTATATGATGATATGGCCCATTTTGTATATCATTACGATATATTTTGGATACATACACATACTAGACATATTTATATGAATCATACAATGTTATAATTTTTGTATACATATTTAATTTTTATATGTCTATATTATTATTTTTTTATTTTTGTAAATTATCCTTCTTGAAATTATTCTTAGATGAATAAGTTGGCATATCATGGTTGTGCCAATTAATGGATAACTAATGTTTAGCTTTCATGATTTATGTATACAGAGCATGTTTATAGAAAGGTATAAATATGGCATAATTTTATAAACTTGACAAAAAATTTGTAATGCTTTTTATTTCATGTATCTTCAAAGCCAACATTATCCAAAATATTGAACTTTTTCATGTGATAAAAAACATATAGACTAATCATAAGATCCTATAGTTTCATGTGAGAGACCTATACGCATCCCATAGAGGATTCTCTTCCACTTGTAATGAGAAGGAAATGGTGACACATTTTTTTCATAGCCAAAACTTGCTTTAGAGAGAAAAATTGGGTTAGTATAATGCACAAATTTTGAACTACATAACAAATAAATGAAACAAATTCAAGGTCATTCCTAGATTGGCATATAAATAATTAATGACCATCATATTCCCTTCATATTCCACCACACTCAAAACTTTCATGAAACCAAATATTAAGATAAACTTGTTCTTAAGGGGAAAAATAATACAAACTTTATGTTATTGTTACACATAATTTATGAGGGATATAAATAAAATGTAAGTGCATAAAGTTTCATGTGGGCATATTACAATAATCCTATGGATGATTCTCTTTCACTCACAATTAATAATAACAATATCACATTTTATCTTGCAGCCAAAACTTTATTTAGGCAACAAAAGTTGGTCAATATAATGTGCAACATTTGAACCGTGAGCCCAATTAATGAATGAATTCACAATCACATCCATTTATGTGTATAAAAATAATAATGGCATTCATAAACCATAATTATCCCCTCTCAATTCAAACTTACATGGAAATAGATGTATCCCTTAATAGAACTTGTTGATATTAAGGAAACAAATAGTATAAAATTTACATAACAATTACACATAAATAATGAGTGTATAGATGAACCATAAGATTATATCATTACATTAAGTAGTATTATAACCACTTCATAAAGTATTATATTCCACTCATGAAAATGGGAAAAATGCAACACATTTTCTTTCACAAAAAAAAACTTGTTTTAGGGAGAAAAAGTTGATTAGTATAATGAATAACTTTTGAACAAACACCCAAGCAATGAAATGAATTCAGTCACACTCATATTGATATATAAATGAAATAATTAACCTTTTTTAATTTCCATTTTCCCCGAAACTATAAAATTTCATGTAGTAAGACCCATCCATCAAGATAAATTTTTTGACGTTAAGGGAAAAAATAGTATGAACTTTTTACAACCATTGCACACAAATTGTGAAGGGTATAGATGAACCATAAGCTCATATGGTTTCATGAGGGATTCATATAAGTTCCATCCATATGATTATATAAAACTCATTATGATGAATAAAAAGTGATATGTTTTATCTCATAGCTATCATTTTCCTTAGGTAACAGAAGATGGTTAGTATAATGTACAACTTCTGAAATACATGCCCAATTGAAGAACTAACTTCATGGTCACATCCATATGGGAATATAAATGAGAGAAATTAAATTTTTAAAACTTATGTTAAAACCCATAATATAAATTTTTATGCAACCAAATGCATCCCTTAATAAAAACTTGTTATTTTAAAAGGGGAAAAATATACAAACTTTGTGCAACCATTGCAAGTAAACCGTGAGAGGTAGAGATGAATAATAACATACTTAAGATTCATGTAGGATTTTCTTAAGGATACATTAGAGTATTATATTACACTCATTACCAATAATAAATTGTGACACATTTTTTTAATCATAACTAAAACTTTCTTTAAGGAACAAAAGTTAGTTAATTTAACACACTCATTTTGAGCCATGCATCCAATTGATGAAAAAAATTCATGGTCACATTAAAATGATAATTTAAATGACATAATTAATTTAATTTACCTTTTTTGATCACAAAATCCAAAATTTCACATTTTTGGACACATCATTTAAGATAAACTTGTCAATCTTAAGGGGAAAAATAGTAAGAACTCTATAGAGTCATTGCTAGCAAATTGTGAGAGGTAGAGATGAATTGTAAGATATTATAGTTTTATGTGAGACTTATCTAAGAATACCTAAGTGGATTATATTAAAATCATAACCAAGACAAAATAGTGATCTAGAAAAAAAATTTAAGATGTTCCCTAGTTTTATTTAAATGTGGTCCATTATGTAGATATCATCAAGAGCTCTCCATCAACTGTTAGAATGTGAAAAATGAACATCATATACTCCAGTTATCATTTTTCAAAGTTTGGTCAATAGGTAGTCAAAATTGGTCAAACTAGATAAATTTATGATCTTAAAACATTTCTAAACTAGTTCCATGGCATATAACTCATCATAATATTTTTGATGCATTTTGAACAAACTAATTATGAGTCCATATGTGAAAGTTATGGCCAGTCAAAGTTGTGGTCAAACTGGTAAAAGTGATGATGTGGCAACATGGACCAATTAAGTTATGGCATGTGGAAAAATTAGCATGGAACATGTGGATAAATTTTTAGGTGACACGTGACATAGACTAGTCAAATGTGGATCATTTGAATAAAGAAATTATTATTTCCTTCATCCCACATATGAGGCTTATTTAAAGGCATATATAATGGTGAATCCGATATATATGGGATAAGTGGGGGGATAATGTTAAATCCCACAAATATTGGTCTTGGGATAATTATGAATATTATTTAAAATTGGGAAAATATAATCATCCAATATCACCTTTTGTGGACCCATAAAAGTATAAAAAGGGGTCATGAGGGAATTTCAAATAATTCCAAAGTTTCAAAGCTCTCATTGGAGAGTTAGAGCCAAGAGCCAGAGCAGATAGTCAAAAGCTGAGAGCTAGAGTTGAGAGCCAAAATCTAGAACTGAGGTCTAGCAATTAGAGATGCTCCTAATGGTGCTATTTTTCTCTCAACTGGAGTTTATTTTCCATCTTTTGGGAAACCATTTTAGTCACTTTTGATAGAGATCTAAGGGAGACAACCATGCAAATGCTACATAAAGGTGGAGGATAGTTTGTTGATCATTATCAAAGTCCTTTGAAGGACATTATTTTTAGGTGTTATATTTCTATTAATGATTGTAAGGGTTAGTTGATGTACTTGAAATCATTTAATTAGTGGAATGGTTTGAAATAACCTAGAGATGTAGGTAATTCACCAAACTCTATTATCAACTTTTTTGCATAGTGTGCTTGTTATTTTACATTAGCATTTTCTAGTTGATTTCTTAGAGTATTATATTAGCATTTTAAAATTACTTATAGGGGTCCATTTATAAACATTTCATAGCATGTGGTCGGTGCTTTTTTATGGATCAAGTTGTTTTCAGAGTAGTTATTGCTAGTTGCTAACAATTTTTTTGCATGTGTTAGTAAGCTTCTATTTGTGCATTGAAACAAAAGTATAGGCTATTTGAGATCAGCTTAAAGTGATGGATTTATATTAATGGATGTAGTTTCCCATGGTGATATTATTATTGGGTATAGTGATGCATATGGTGGTGTCACACTGATGAGAGTAGGCACAATAAATGACTAAGTTGAGCATGATTGTGGTGAATGTGAGTGCACATTAGCATTCACAAGATTAAAGGATCATTAAGCTCTAAAAGGGAATAAAATCACTTCTTTCCCAACTAGTAAAAGAGTTTAAATGAAATAAACACCATTGAGAAGGTCCTAATACATCAGTTAGACCTATTTATAGCCACTACTCAAGACATGGATATGTAGCAAAGCATTGTTGGGTGTGACATCCTGATTGTGCACCATAGTGGTTCTAGTAGAGGAACATAGACAAAAGAAAGGCTTTAGTCATTTTGAGTTCTAGTCAACATTTAGAGTCCCTAGTTTGACAAAGAATGCCATTTAATCCTATGGACATTATATTATGCTCTGTAAGAGCTTCCAAATAGAGTGTTTTATTATTCTCAGAGGGATGGATCATTAGACTCATATTCAATTAGTAAATTAGTATGAGCTATGTGATAGCTGATGTGGTACATTGAATTAGCTTTCTAAACCTTATGCCAAGATCATTGGTATGTAGGATGACACTATCCAAGGTATGGTAACATGATTTTTTACCTTGAGGTTTGTGGTTGTGAGATGATTCATAGATATGGTTACCCTTGATGTCATTCCTTTAAAAATGGATGAATTTGTCTTGGGGAACTTCTATCTCACCACTCAATAGGGATTTGATGATGGAGATGGTATAAAGCTTCATCTGGATCATAACTAGATAGTTTAGTTTGAGATAGGGAATGTTACTTGATTGTGTCACAACTATTCTAGTGAGACTTCAGACTCATATACACTACAAGATCATCCTAAACCTGATGTAGAGGATGAGTCACATGAGGGATCATCTAATGATCCATAGGGTGACCGTTGAGGGAGCCAGGCCTACACTAAGGATTTAATTATTGGTAAGGAATATTAGGTGGTAATAAAATTTTGGCATAGCTAGATGTCAACTTATTGAAAAAGGATTTTTGAGAATTTTTATTTTTTTCATCTTTTATATGCTCATATTTTTGATAAAACTAGCATCATAATGTGCTAGGTAGAATAAAACCCATATAGGTAATGTTTTGGTATACCTCTACTATTTTATTGCACATTAGTCAAAAGACCCATATGGGCACTATTTGTAATTTGGATATACATGCATTGTAAGACCCCTTAAAGAGGGAAAATGATTTTGTGTGAAGTCACCTATAGGGAAGATTTAAGTAACAAGTTTATCATACTCATATTGTTTTCTCAAATTTATAGTAGATAGATTCCATTTTGATTTGATAACAATATATGTAGGTTGTATAGGGCATGATCAACATGTCTATTACACTAATAAACTAGTATACAAGTTACACTTAGTGATATCTTATAGTTATTGGTAGTTTAATCAATTGGGGATCTAAAATTTGTGCAAAAAGTTTGGATCTATCCCCAATTTCACATTGGATAAATATTGATATCTTCATTGGTAGTTTCAGGGATTTAGTCTAATGCTCACCTTTATTTATAGGCATTTTATAGTTTGATTTTTGAATCATTTTCATGATATTTTGTAGTGATATTTTATCATAATTGACAATTTCATAAGGTGAGTGGACACTTCCTATTATTGAAATTTGGTAGTCTATTTTATACTGATCATTTATAGCACTTTCTAATTTCATAGGATCAATGGACACTCACCTATTGTTTGGAATTTAGTTATCTATTTCATATTGATCATTTTAGTGATATTTTTTTGAGTTGGAAATTTTTGTAAGGGTTAGAGGACATCACCTACTATTTGGAATTTGGTCATCTATTTCATACCAACTTACTTTTGAGTTGTAGTATTGACTAATTCACACAGTTTTAGCTAGACATTGCCTCTTTAGAAGGCACTTTATGTCTATTTATTGTGAAAATTTTAGCATTTCAATATTTATAATAATTTAATATGGTATATTCTTATTTTTATATATTGAGAACACTTTAGTAGACTCAGGAGGCACTTTTCCACATGTAGTTCTATGTAAAGGCTCTTTGAGGTCATGCAGTAGTTAAGGATGTAGATGGAAGTGCTACGAATCTTAGTTTTATGTAGAGTATCCTTAAATCTATGTAATAGAGGAGATCATTATATACCAATTCTGACTTTTTTGTGTAGGGGCTCTTTGAGGCCATGTAGCAAAGGAGGTCATCCTACACACATTCCAAACCCTAGTTATGTGTAGAGACTATTAGAGGCTATGTAGTAAAGGAGGAGTCATTATAGTGATGTGAACATTCTAGAGGAACATATTGGAATTGTTGATGATACTTAGATCACCCTTATTCCCACCTTTTATCCATTTTGAGCATTATAGGCACCGTTTAAAAATTTGAGAAAGCCAAAAAGACCTGTCAAAGTATCTTCAAAATTGACTGACATTTAGGGGGATCAATACAACTTGTCTAGTTATGGAGTAGCAGTTTTAGAGGCCATAAAGTCCATTAAAAATATCTTCATAAGATAATATAGATTATCAGATCTAGTAATAAATTTTTATGGATAAAAGCCTTCGTAGTGGGGAGGCATGATCTAGAGGATATTTTTAGATGTTCCCTAGTTTTCTTTAAACATGGTCTACTATGTAGAGATCATCAAGAGCTTTATGGCAACTCTTAAAATGCAAAAAATGGACATCATATTCTCTAGTTATCATTGGTCAAAGTTTTGTCAATAAGTGGTCAAGGTTAGTCAAATTAGAGAAATTGATGGTATTGAAATGTTTATGAACCAGTTTCATGGCGTATAACTCATCACAATATTTTTGATGCATTTTGAATAGACTAATTCTGAGTACGTATGCAAAAGTTATAGCCAATAAAAGTTGTGGTCAAACTTTGTAAAAGTGATGACGTGGTAACATGGACCAATTACAATTTGGCACATGGATAAATTAACATGGGACATGTTGAAAAATTTAGAGGTGACACTTGACATAGACTAGTCAAATATGGAGCATTTAAATAAATAAATTATTATTTCCCTCATCCCACATATGAGCCTTATTTAAAGGCATAGATAATGGTGAATCCCTTATAAATGGGATAATTAGAGGGATAATGTTAAATCCCACAAATATCAGTTTTGGGATAATTATGAATATTATTTAAAATTGGGAAAGGATAATCATCCAAACCCACCTTTTATAGACTAGTAAAAGTATATAAAGGGTTCATAAGGAAATTTCAAATCATTCCAAAGTTTTAAAGCTCTTATTGGAGAGCTAGAGCTGAGAGCCAGATTTGAGAGCTGGGAGCTAGAGCTAAGAGCTGAGAGCTAAAGTCAAGGTCTAGAACTCAGAGATTCTCCTAATGGTGCTATTTTTATCTCAATTGGAGTTCATTTTCCATCATTTGGGAATACATTTTAGTCATTTTTGATGGAGATCTAAGGGAGATGACCATGCAAGTGCTACAAGAAGGTAGAGGACATTTTGATGATCATTATCAGAGTCCTTTAAAGGTTGAAGAACACATTTTTTTTTGTCTTATATTTCCATTAATGATTGTAAGGGTTAGTTTATGTACATTCAATCATTTAATTAATGGAATGGTTCAAAAAAATTTAGAGATGTAAGAAATTCACTGGACTCTATTATCAACTTCTTTGCATAATGTGCTTGTTATTTTGCATTAGAATTTTCTAGTTGATTTATTGGATTATTATTTCAGCATTTTAAAATTGCTTATAGGGATATGTTTGTAAAAAATTCATAACATGGGGTCAGTTATTTTTTATGGATCAAATAGAGGTATTTTTTTCTCTTAAAACCAAAACTTGATTTAGGGAGAAAAAATTAGTTAGTATAACACAACATTTAAACCACGTACCCAATCAATGAATAAGATTTATAGTTCAGTCTAGATGGGAATATGAATTAAATAATGGAATTATTATTCCCTTTGTTATCCATTACACTTTAAATTTTTACGTGAACAAATGCATCCATTAAGATAAACTTGTGGATATTAAGGGTTGAAACAATACAAACTTTATGCAATTATTAAACATAAACTACAAGAGGTAGAGATAAGCCACCTTAAATTGCACACATGAGTATTATAAAGATAAAATATAGTATTATATTTCAATAAATATGAATAATAAATATAAAATCACTTTATCTCAAAGCCAAAACTTGCTCTAAGGAGAAAAAGTTGGTCAGCATAACACATAGCCTTTCAACCATGCACCTAATCAATGAACTAATTTAATTTTTAGGTATACTTGGGCCTATAAATTTAGTAATGGAATTCATCTACAATTTTTAAACCCTTCCACTCAAAAATTTCTTAGAATTGGAAAAATCCCTTAAGAGAAACTTGTCAATCTTAATGTGAAAATCAATAAGAACTTTGCGGAACTATTGCATGAAAACCATGAGGGGTAGGGATGAAATGTAAGATCCTATAGTTATAAATGAGATTAATATAAACATCCCAAAAATTATTTTTTTCCACTCATGATGAGGAATAAAAAATAGTACATTTTCTCTCGCAGTGAAAAATTACTTTAGGGAGCAAAATTTGGTCAATACAATGCATAAATTTTCAACTGTGCACCCAATTAATGAAATAAATTAACAATCACATCTAGACAGGCGTATAAATGGAAGAAGTGTATGTTTATACCCTAAATTAAACCTATCCAAACTTTTACATGGTCGGACACATCCTGGTTGGAACAATAATATTTGTGGGGTTACATTGTGGCCTACATTGTTTCATAAAACAAACAAATAATTTATTTATTATTTACACATAACCAAATATTTAAAAAATAGTTGTATGAGTAATACATTATTATGTTTAAATTAAAGGGGTAGTTGGATTGGTTTCAACTATATAAAACCCTTATAAAGGTGTTTTAACCTTTGGTGTAGTATCAATTTTGATTATTACAACATCATAATTTTTGGAAGTGGTGGTATTTGAATTTTATGTGAAGTATTGTGAAGTAGTTAGATGAATAAGGAATTTACCAGGTTTGTAAATATTTTTCAAACAATGAAATAAGCTTTATGGGATTTTTTTTAATCTCATTGAGGTTTTTCCATGTTAAAACTAGGTAATGTGATTTCTCTTTTATTTTCTACATTATTTCATTGTGATTATAAGTTATGTAATTAATTAATTTATTTATTTACTTGTCATTCATATTAAAAAATATTAGATAAGGGTCAGTGCACAAAGTTGTGGGACCAAAAGGGGCCTACCCATGGACATGTTTTTCTTGAAAATTGAAAAATCTCAACTTTTATAGATTATTTGAGATGGATACACTCAAAATTTGAAGATGGTATAAAAACATGAATTGTATCATTTTGAGTCTAGTTTCTAAAACACTATTTAAAAAAAATAGTTATATAAAACATATAAAATTTAAAGAGGAAATCTTATGTTTATAGGAAAATAAAGTAGATAGTTGTCTATATGATGCAACCTTTTTATAGAAAAGTTTAGTATTTTTTGAAACCCTTTTGTATAAATCTAGATAAGATCATATAGTTTGTGATTTATAATTTATTTAATTTTTTTAATGAATTGTTTTTTATATTAACTTTGTAAGTAAATAATCATGAAAACTGACAAAAAATGGATAGATGGTCACATGATCTCCATAATTACCTCAAAAAAATGAAAATTAATTTTTTTTGAATGTGTATAGAATTAGGACTAGTTTGTGACCATTTTTATTTTCACATTTAGATCAACAAAAAAATATTTAAAAATATATAGGCACATATGTTTGTGGCATGTAATGGTCTAAAAAATTCATAGTTAGAAATCTATATAGATAGAAACTTTAAAATAGTCCTACAATTAAAAAATAATATATTTCAAAATGGGAGAGCATGTTCATCATCGTGTCAATAATTTTATGAATTGGATAATTGAAATTAATAGTGTATTTGGTGATGGAAGTTGAATTTTGTTATTTTTTCTCAAAACTCTTGGATTGCTCTGTGTGCTCATAGGTCCAAGCCTTTGGCTCGAGAATCCAATCCATTTTTGAGCCAAAAGGCTTGGTTTTTGAATTCAAAATAAACATAGTCTATACACACTATAAAACATATGTGTTATGTTAACATTGCTCCAAAAATAAACAAGGATATATTTATACATGTTTATTTTTATGTTTATATCTATTCACATTCATAATTTTATATTTTTATTTGAAAGTGGAGTGTATCAATACATACACTAGTAATAAAAGAACATAATTGATATAGTGATGAAATTTTGGAGAATTTTCAATAGGGAATTTAATTTTGACTATATAAAATATTATTTATGGTTCAACCAAGCCCAATTTATTTAAAAAAAGAATGAAAGAGTCAATTGTTTCAATGGTGGAGGAATTCTAGGGCCAATTTAGACCCTTAATCAATTAGGGGAAAAGAGTAAATTATTTAAATGAAAGAGTTAATTGTTTTAATGTGATTTGGGCCTTCATAAACTCTAATTTAATCATATAATAAAATAAATAATCATTTGTTTCGATGATAAATGCATTTTTGACATGTATAAGACATGGTTTGAGGCTCTATAAACACCAATGTCAACATGTAATGAATGAAATAGTCAATTAGTTCAATTCTCAAGGAAATTAGGGTTAATACAAGACACTTGAACCTAATTAAGACTATATAATGTGATTTAAGGCTAAATTGGCTTTGATTTCATCATAGATTGAGCTAATTAGTGAAATGGTGCAATCCATGATATGATTCTAGAAAAATTGAGCCACATTAAAAAATACTTTGAATTGCATATGATGTAATTTTGAGTGAAATTGAATCTAATGTCATCATATAATGAACTAAATAGTTAATTCATTTAATTATGAAGTAAATTGAGGCCAATTTGATCCCCTTAAACCTAATTGTAAGAGCTAGACATGATTTGGGGCTCAATTACCTTTGATTTTGTCATCAATTGATCTAATTAGTGAATTGGTGTAATTATAAACATGGTTTTAGGCCAAACTGACCCTTGTGGACTTAAATTAAGGGTTATAGTTTAGGGTGTAGTGTTTAAGGAACTTAAATTAGTCGATGTAGGTTGGATGAAATTGTACCTTGTGAACCTAATTTTGATTATATAAGATGTAATTTTAGGATTAATCAACCCCAAGATAATAACAAAATAAATCAAATAATCCATCAATTAAATAATGAAGGAAATTGGGGCTAATTTGAGCCCAGTTTAAGCCTAACTATAAGAGGAGGATGTGATTTGGGGCTAAATTATTCATGAATTGATCCAATTAATTAATTGTTATAATTACAGATGTGATTTAGACCAAATTGATAATTATGGTTCAATCCATTCTATAGGATGTAACATATTGATTAATCACCCCTTTAATTGTATCATAAATACAAATACAAAGGTAATTTTGGTCAATATGAATCTATTGAACCTAAATGTGAGTATAGGATGTGATTTAGGGATAGAAATTAACTCATATTTCCTCATGCATGTTGAGTGAATTAGTTGATTTTATAATCAGTAATGCAAGTTAGATGAAATTCAACCCCATGAACCTTGTTTTGACTATATAAGATGAAATTAGTCATGAATGTAGGAGGTAAATTCTAGGGTGTTTCAAGACTTATGACCTCAATTACATGCTCTACATATTCTCAAATTTGAATAGTGAAGATAAAAGGAATCAAATTATTCTTTAGGACCCCACCATCAAAAATAATAAAATTGTTCTTTCTCTAGTCATGGGTGATTATTATCTTTTAAGGAAGAGGAAGTAATTAAATCACAAAACACCAAATAAATTACAAGATTTGAGAGAAAAATAAAAGTTAGAGTTCAAAATTTTTGCTCAAGACAAGGTACAAACACTATCCTAATGAACCAAATGTCTTAGATAATGATGAAATTGAAAATGATAAATTGGATAACAATGATGAATGTTTACCTAACAATCCAAATTATGTCTCAAGTCCACATTCAAAGTATAAAGTTTTTTATTTTGTTGATGATGAATCTATGCATGATGATTTACCCACTAAAAAATTATAAAATTTCATGGAAACACATAATAATAAAAGTAAAAATGAATAAAATGATAGGAAAACACTAAAAAATGAAAGTAAAAATGAATAAACTAGTAATGAACCTAATAATTTTGAAATAACCAATCAATAAATTCCACCATTAACAACATCTCCAAGGATTGTGCATATAAAATGTGAGTACTTAATTGAAGTTAATGAAAATATTTTGAAACCAATGCATAATAAAATGTCTGACCTCCATTCAAGAGGTAAACATTGGGATAATTTATTTGTTAAACTAGATTTTGATAGTCACAAATGTCAATATTTGGTTTTTTTGATACATTTGATTAAGATAAGACCTACAATGTACTCCCTAAGACTAAGAACATCTAACATGGATGATGAAAATAACCAAATTATTGAAAATCTACATGATGCATATCATATTGTAGGCTTGCAATCAAGTAATAAATATTTTAATACTCCTCATTGTATAATTATAACATGTATAGTAAGTGGTAAAATAGGGAAAAAATGATTTATTTAAAAAAACTAGCTAAGCATTGGACATAAATAGAAAAACATTAATGAAAGTGATTGGAAGATGCCAAAGACTTAATGATGCCAATACCATTAAACTCTAGGCCTTTTTTTTTTTTTGAATTCCATGAAACGTCAAGTCTATAGAGAATTCTCTCAAATATTTAATTGCATAATTTTGGAAGTAAAATATAAGAGTTTCACCCAATATAAGAGATGTGAAAATAAGAGTTGGTTCTCATAACCTTTAACTGGATCTAAAACATTTCTTGGATATGACTCAAATGTAATTATACTCCAATTTTTTAGAAAATAATCCATAATTTTCTATTAGTCAAATATATTTTGAGATGGCCAAACCATTTTATGTACAAATAAATCACACATGCACCACTTGTTGTAGGTAACATGTTAAATTTTCAATGCACTATGATTATTTTTGCCATATCTATGTTGTATTTTGCATAATGATAACATTTTGTAGTAATGTGGCATAAAATTTCCACCAAAATCAGGCAGGGAATTTATTCTAACTATTTTTTGTGAAAGATCAAATGGATAGTTCTTTTATAAGAAAACATGTTTGGATGGAAATAACAACATTTTTGGTGGATTACCAGAATTAAAAAAATTTATCCATGAGGAGAGAAAAAGTAAATTTGGATAGGAATTAGTTGGTTTTAGTAAATACAAATGTATGACTTATCAGGTAAAAGATGGCAAAGAATATGAAAGGTGTGATCTTGTTATTAAATAAATACTTGTTTCAGAATTTATGGTCAAATTCAAGGAGAAATGTTTTTATGAGTATGCAAGGCACACACATAGGGCTAGATTGTTGGATGAACATTAAAAGATAATCAAGGACACATTACCACTTAGTTTTATTATTTTAGTATTCACTTTTTTTGAGAATTACACATTGAATATAGCATTCATGATAAACATTACTAGTAATAAACATTGTATTTGATCAGACAATTTCACATCATAATTTAAGATTGCACACATGTTTTAATGGTTGAACAAGATGCATGTTACCACTAGCATGAACATATGTGGAGTTAAAATGAGGTTGGCCATGGAAAAAGGGAGCATGATAGTGTTGAATCATGTGTAAAAAGAGTCATTACAAGAGAGGAATTAAAGTTTGAATATGGTGCTATTTTGACTAATGCAAAAACCATTTTTGAAGGGTGTAATGAGAAAATGGGCCATGGTTCTAAAAAAAATAATATTTTTCTTAGATATTTTTGGTTGTTTGAGGAATAACACTTGGAAAATTATGACTATAATAGGATCAAGTGAGTTCCACTCATTTTGTATCTCAAATGTAGGTTTTTGTACTATTCATATGTGTAAGGGAATTACTTAGATGATTCATAATAATAGAATCATATATGGCATAATTAAGAGTATAATAAGCATATCCACAACAATAATTGGTGAAAGAGTATAATATTTGAATATTATGACCGAGCCACTTTGAGGGGGAAACCTCCAAAATAATACAATAACAACTAAATTCATAATATGATAATAAAAGACTAATCACTACCTCCTATATATACTATACTTAGCCATGGTTATTCCATAGACTAACCATACTAAAAATAATGAGAAATGTAACAAGCTAATATGAAGATGTGTAAGCCACAATTCGGCCACACATATCCCTAGATGCACTATAGGTTAAGGCATAACATGTGCTTCCCCTTGAAAAAAATGTTGTCCTCAATGTTGAATCAAAAAAGTATGTTTATGTAGGAATGCTTCATCCTCCCATGTTGCATCTTTAGAATGCATGTTCTTCTATTTGATCAAATACTACTTAATAGATATAGTCGATAGTTACTTAGTGCACATGTGAAGGATCTCCTCAGGCTCTAGAATGGTTCTGCCTTCTTCATCTAATTTAGGTAACTCAATCTAAGTGTAAACTTTGTGTCCAATTAATTTCTTTAGGAAAGATACATGGAACATCAGATGTATGTGAGTGGTTGAGGGTAATTCTAACTTGTAAGCCACATTACCAATTTTCTTCAAGATCTAGTGAGGGCCATAATACTTAGGTGATATCTTATTATCCTTTTTCTATTACTTCAGAGACATCTAATTATATGATACAAATACACAAAGACCTAATCACCTATGTCAAAATGCTACTCACTATGGTGTTTATATGCTTACTTCTTCATTTAATTTTGGGCCATTGCTAAATTCTATCATAAATTAACCTAACAACTCCTAATGATGGTGAATGTGTTCCTCAACAAATCAAACCTTAGGATGAATTGTCAAAACTAAAGTGATGGATGGGGGTGATATCCATAAAATACCATAATGGAGACATCATGGAAGAAGTGTGAAAAGAAGTGTTATACCACCATTCAATAATTGGTAGCTAATGAACCCATTTATGTTGTTTATCAGAAACAAAATAATGAAGATACCCTTTGATACATTTATTGACTACCTCTATTTATCCATCAAATTGAGGATGATAGGATGAGCTATGTGCCAAAATAATTTAGTCCAAAAATTACTAGTAAATATGGGATCTCGATCACTTATAATGATCTTTGGAGTGCCATGCAATTTTTGAACTATATTGACAAAAGTAGAAGCTATTATACTAACAACAAATCAGTGTGATAAGGATAAAAATGAGTACACTTGGACAGTTAATCCATAACTACCATGATAACATTTTTACCCTTAGACCTTGGTAACCCTATCAGAAAATCCATGAAAACCTCTTCCCAACACTGGTTAGGGATAGATAAAGGCTACAAAAGACCTGAGGTATTAATGGTTTCACCTTTATTTTGTTGGCATCCCATGCATTCAACCACATATTTTAGAACATCCCCTTTGAGTCCTCAAAATAAATCTTGCTTGATCCTATGATATGTTTTCAAAAATCCTGAGTGTTCTCCAAGTGGATAGGCATGAAGTTATTAAAGAATTTTATGTTTGAGGTAAGAATGCTTAAAAAGGTATAATCTATCTTTATACCATAATGTGTTCCCCTTCCATGTAAAATTTTTAGATTCATTATAACCTTGTTAAAGATTGTGAATCAAATCATTACTAGCACTTTCATTCTCCCATTCTGATCTTGCTTCCTCTAGCCAATTTACCTACCACATGGTCATGGTGCATAACAATGACTCAACTAACTCATCCCTTCAAGAGAGGGCATATGACACCACATTATATTTTCATTTCTTATACACTATTTTAAAATCATATTCTATCATTTTAGTCACCCATTTTTTTTCTTCAAATGATAAGCCTTATTACAATAAATATTTGAGGCACCTAAAAGTGATAACCCATCATATATGGTCTCCATTGCTTCATTACATGTAGAATAACCATCATCTCTTTTTCATATATTAGTTTGAGCTTATTTTTTCCCTTAAGTTGGAAACTATCAAATGCTAGTGGTTTACCTTCTTGCATGAGTACAACCCCCATGCCATATCTTGATGCATCACACTCCAGAACAATTTTTTCTAAAACATTAGTAGTAGCCAAAATCAGAGTTGTGTACATAACCATTTTAAACTATTCAAATGCCTTGGTAGCTAAATTAGTCCACTAGGAGTCTTTATTTAACAAAGATGTGAGTGGAGTTGCAATGTTACCATAATTTTTGACAAACCTATGATAATACCAGTTGGCTCTAGAAATCTATAGAGGTTCTTGAGGTTATTGGGAACCTATCACTCCATCATTAACTAGATTTTATTATGATCAAATTTCATTCCTTCATATAAAATAATATGACCTAATTACTCAACCTTTTGGACACCAAAATCACATTTGGAAGGTTTAGCATAAAGCTAATGTTGTTCTAGAACTGAAAGAACCTATTTCACATGCTTCAAATGGTCTTCCCAATTTTTGATGTAGATAAGGATATAATCAAAAAACACTAATACAAACTTTCTCAAAAATGGCCTAAAAATAGTATTCATCAAACTCTAAAATGTAAATGGTGCATTTGTGAGGCAAAAAGGCACAACCATAAATTCATAATGGCTTTCATGAGTTTTGAAATCTATTTTAGGTATGTCCTCATTGCACATGCAAATTTGATGATATCTAGAGAGAATATATAAGTTGATAAAATAAATAGCACCATGTAATTAATCTAGATAATCATCAATTACTGGAATAGAAAACTTATCTTTGATGATATATTTTTTTAGTTCTCTATAGTCTAGGCACATCCTCCAATTATCATGCTTCTTTCACACCATGACCACTGGGGAGGAATATTCACCTTGACTAAGTTGGATGATTCTTGCCTCCAATATCTCTTGTACCATATTTTTAGTTTTTCTCTTTTGGGCATGAGGATACCTGTAGGGTTTAATATTAGGTGGTGTACTTCCTAGAATGAGTCTTATGGCATGATCATGTGCATGACTTAGAGGAAATATTTTTGGCATGTCACTAAAAACAATAGAATGGTCATCCAACACCTTTTGAAAATCAAGGTGAGTAGACTCTTTGGTTAGTTGAACCTCCATGGAAAATAAGCATGTTGTAAAACCTTTTGCACATTTTTTGAGAATATTTGTCATCTGGTGGGAACTAACTAGTTGGGGAGATTTATATCATAATCCATGTAGTTCAAAATTCCTTCCTTCTAAATGGAACCTAATGAATAATTTTTGGAAATTCATCTCAATAGTGTCCAAAGTGGTGAGCCATTATAATCCCAAAACAATGTTAGGTCCTCCTATGATAATAACAAACATAAAGAATATAAAAAATAGTTTCCCATAGCAAGATTAACACTATGACATTTTCCAAAATATTTGACCATACTACCATCTAAAATTATGACCTAAAAGTCTAGTGTTGGGTAAATGAAATAATTCAAATGATCAACCAACTTACTATTGATGAATTATGTGTACTCCCAGAGTCAATTAGCATAATCAACTTTTATTTCTTCAATAACCCCACCACCTTAAGAGTTTTAAAAAAACTAATGCCTAAAAGTTTATGATAGTAAATATTAGGTTGAAAATCTTTAGATTCATCCTTAGGTTCTTCTTACCCTTCCTCTGAAGTCTCCTCATCTTATTCCTCCTTATTGGAACCGTTAATGTAAAATAGCTTATTTTTATCACATTGATGCCCTTTACTCTATTTGATATCACAACCAAAGCACAAATCTTTTGAAAAAATTTATTCCCCTTGATGAGGTGTTAATTTGGTAGGATGATGAAATTATAGTGATGGGAAGGTACATTCATGAACATTGGTGAAAGTTCTTCATCTGATCAAGTATTTTTCCTCAAGCATGTGTGCCCTTGGTATGGTCTAAGATACATAACTATGATTAAACATGACAACCTCTAATTAGATGCTATTTTGAGGCCCCCTAAAAATAAGTTAGTCAAATTTTCCTTAGTGATGTCTACCACAAGTAAGGAGAGATTCTAAAATTAATGAATGTAGTGTTTGATAATCTCGGTCTAACACAACTTGGCTACCTAACTAAAGTAGTTTTCAAAGACATTGGTTTGATAATGGAGCTATAAATCCTCAAAAAATATCAACCATGAAACTGAGACACCCTTATTTTTATTTTGATCACACAACTAATGATACCAAATGAATGGCTCAGGTTCTAAATATAGAGAGGCCATTACTAGTTTTTACGAACATGGACTCTGATGCAAATCAAACAAATTTTAAATTTGAGTGAGGGAAGTGAATGGATCATTACCATCAATTTTTTTTAGTTTCACTTTTATCAACATTGGATTAGGGACAAAATTAGTGTTGTATTGTTTGGAGTAGGAGAACTAAACTAAAGTGGTGGAGGATTATTTTGCAGTGGCTAAGCTGACAAGTTGGCCAATTGCCTAGATATTTATTATAATTGATTCTTCACACTATCCAAGTCCCTTCTCAAACATAAAATGTCCATTTGAATCATATCAAAATCATCATTTTTCACCATGCCCTATAACTCTGACTTAATTTGCTAAACTACCTCTAAAATAGGTGGATCAAAAGTTTTAGATTCCATGTCATCCTTGCGAGGATGTTTTAGAGTTTTTTACCCTTTTCCACATTTGTGAGTGTTTGGGCCAACCATGCACAAACCATAGAAGGGTTTTATCCCCCCCCCCAAAAAAATACACTAGTGGAATACACCATTGTGATCATCTAACCAAGATGAATCTAACTACTGCTATTATGCAAAAGGGTGACAAATTTTGACCCAAAAAGTGTACCAATATAATATACTATTGTGATCATCTCATAGAGATGAATCCAATAACTGCTAATTTGCACAAGGTAAAAAAATTCCCAAACTTTTTTTTAACCCAAAAAAAAGTTTTTTTCTCTTTTAAAAAAAAAAAAACCTCATGAACAAAACTGTGGTGGTGAAAAAAATTAATTCCTCTTAGATCACAAGTTATGTTTTTTCAGCCTTCTAATACTCATGACACTAGGTAAAAAATAATTTTCCATAAAAACTTTCCCAAATCAAGGCTCTGATACCACTTGCAAGGAAATTACATAGATGATTCACAATAATAGAATTATATATGGGAGAATAAAGTGTAGAATAAGTAGATCCACAATAAAAATTGGTGAAAGATAAGAATACTTGAATATTATGATTGAGCCACTTCAAGGGGGTAACTTCCATAACAATGTAATAAGAAAAAAATTCACAATATGATAAATTACTAACCACTACCTCCTATTAGCCATGATTATTCCATAGGTTGAACATATTAAGAACATTGAAAAATGCAACAAGCTAATATGAAGATGTGTAAGTCACAAGTTGGCCACACGTATCCCTAGATGCACTATAGGTTAAGGGCATATTAATAAGAGACACTTGACATGATTCTATTCTCCATGCATGGACACTATCTAGAATGAGTATGAGTCATAAGAGTGGGTAGATGAATAGAGCTATATACCTCTAATTCCAATCGACACATATCAGGCTCCACTAGGATTATAACTTACATATATGACATTAGCATAGGAATTTAACCATGCATCTAATCTAGTGTAACTAGGTAGAAGATTAATCATTATATATTATTTATGATCCTTATCTATCTTGATAACATCATTAAAAAAATAAATTTTATGATATAATGCACATTTTTGTAGTTATTGTTGATGAGGATAATGGAGAGGGACTAGATTACTACTTATGTCAGTATGTATAGAAAAATAAAAAATTAAATTCCCTAGTCAGATATGGAGTAAACATTGACTATCCCACTAGGTTTATGGTAGTCACTAAAACTTGGCTTTGATGATATCCTATAAAAAATTCAAATGTATGGTTGTTTGAAGACTTTGAAACACACAAGAAGATACTACACTATTCAAATTTGGTTTGAAACAAATATTAAATTGGTCAAATATCATGGGAGGCCATTAAACACGACTCTATGTAAAGTTCATGAGTTATTCCATGAAGTTATTCTTGTTGTTATCAAGATTAGAGTAGATCCTAGTGGTTTGTTGGATTGAAATTTCAATGTATGTTAACTTGTCAAATTTAGATGTATTTAATTTTACAAAATTTTATTAATTTTGTAGGTAGTACATTTAAATTTAATTTTTAATTACTCACCATTTTTTTTAGGTCAGTGGTCCACCTTCATGTGGTTGGAAGTGTTAGTAAATAAATTAATAGTCTTGAAGTTAAGGGAAGATTAATATACTTTTACTCAATTATAACATAAAAAGTGTTCTTGAGGTTAGAATGGGTAGTGGGTATCTTAATTAGGAATGATGAAAGGCTAAGAACCTAATATTGGATATTATCTACTAGCTTAGATGTGTTGGTAATGCCAATTTTGAGCCACGAAGCACTAGAGGTAGAGTTCTAAAACTACAGCTTCAACATTGACAATATTTGTTATTAGTGTTTCCACGCTCCTAAATACTAGTGAAAACATGCATCTATGTGGATTTGGAGGTTATGGTCATGGGAAAACATGTAATTTACTTGTACATACATGTTTATAGTGATGAAATTGCATCTGTAGGTTGTAGAGGTATAAATGCCATTTAGAGAACAAGAACTTATCTCTTCCCTATAAACAAATTAATTTTTAGGATCTATCACTACAACTTATGCCATAAATTCATCTAAAATGTTCCATCAATGTGATCTAGGATGAAATTATATATCTTAGACATGCATGTGAATGTTTTTATAGTTTATCCAAATGACTTATGATTTCCATTTTACACATAACTGAAGTAGGATAAAAAACTATATTTTTATTGTATTGGGAAGGGCATTCTTAAAGTTGAAATGGGTGGTGGGTCTATTGAATGAGCATGATTATAGGTAAATAACCTAGTATTGGATGTTATATACCACCTAAAATGTTTTATAAATGCCAATTTTGATCCATAAAACACTAGTGGTATACCTACAACTTTAACTTTGATAACATTTGTTAGTATTTCCATGCTCTTGAATACTAGTGACACACATCCAAGTGGATTTTGAGGTTGTGGTCATGTGAGAACATGTAATTTACTTTTAGAAACTTTTTATAAGCTATGGAATTACAATTATATGTCTTTGAGATATAAATGCTAGTTGGAGGATAAAAACTTGTCTCTTCACTACAAAAAGTTATATTTTAGGACCTGCCATTACAACTTGTTCCATAGATTATTCTCCAAGGTTCCATAAATGTGATTAGGGTTGAAATTAGTAAGATTTGATATTCACATGATGGTTTTTTTGGTTCATAAAAATTACTTATGTTTTACATTTTACACATGCCTAAAGTTTGGCTAAAAAAATATATTTTTATTGTATTGGGAAGGGCATTCTTGAGGCTAAAATGAGTGGTAGGTCTCTCAATTGAGCATGATAAAAATATAAGAACCAATTCATAGATGGTATCTACCACCTTGGATGGGTTATAAATTTTATTTTTAATCTAGGAAACACTAGAGGTGGAGTTCTATAACTACATCTTCAACTTTGACAACATTTGTTATCATTGTTTCCATGCTCCTAAACAATAATGAAAACATGATTTTATGTGGATTTGGATGTTGTGGTTGTGGAATCACATGTAATTTTCCTATCTATATGTTATTTAAGTGGTTTATTTACATCTAGAGGTCTTGAATGAATAAATACTAGCTAGAGCATAAGAATTTGTCTCTTCATTACAAAAAGTTACATTTTAAGACCCGTCACTACAACTTGTGCCATGGATTCATCTTGAAGTTTCCATCAATGTGATATAGAGTGAAATTATAGGGATTATACACAAATTTTAGGGTTATTATAGTTAATTTAAATGACTTATGATTTATATTTTATGCATGCCTAACATTAGGCTAAAAACTATGTTTTTATTGTATTGAGAAGGGATTTCTTAAGGTTGGAATGGGTGGTGGGTCTCTTGATCGAGCATGATCAAAGGAAAAGAAACTTGTCCTATAAATTATCTACCACCAAGGACATTTTTTAAATTCCATTTTTGAGCCATGACACACTGGAGGTGGAGTTATATAACTACAACTTCAACTTTGATAAGATTTGTTAATGTTTCCATGCTCATGAACATTAGTGAAAAAACACACATTGATGTGTATTTTTAGGTTTTGGTAATGGTATAAAATTTAATTTACTTGTACATATGTGTTTTAATCTATGTAATTTCACCTATAGGTCGTGGAGATATAAATCTCATCTAGAGGATAAGAACTTGTCTCTTCACTACAAAAAAGTTATATTTCAGGACCCATCACTGCAACTTGTGCCACATATTTTTATCCAAGGTTACATGGATGTGATATGGGGTAAAATTATAGGTCTTATACACACATATAATTGTTTTTATATGTCATCCAAGTGACCTATGGTTTTCATTTTATGCATGCCTAAAGTTAGGCTAAAAAATGTATTTTTATTATATTGGGAAGGACATTATTGAGGCTAGAATAGGTGGTTGGTCTCTCAATCAGGCATGATTAGAGGTAAATAATATGGTAATTGATGTTATAAACCACCATATATGTGTTTATAATTTTTGTTTTGAGTCATAAATCATGAGAGGTGTAGTTATCTAACCGCAACTTTAACTTTGACAACATTTGTTGTCACTATTTCCATGCTCCTAAATAATAGTGAAAACATGATTTCAAGTGGATTTGTATGTTATAGTAATTTAATAAAATGTAATTTTATTATATATATATATGTTATTTAATAATTTAATTTTAACCTATATGTCTTAGAGGTATAAATTCTAGTTGGAGGACAAGAACTTATCTCTTCACTACAAAAATGTTGCATTTTAGGAGCTATCACTGCAATATGTGCCATAGATTCATATCCAAGGTTACATAAATGTGATTTAGGGTGAAAATATATGGATTAAATATAAACATGAGGGTTCTTTTGGTTCATCCATATGAATTATGGTTTCTATTTTATACATGCCTTAAATTAGGATCAAAAATACATTTTTCTTATTTAGGGAAGGGCATTCTTGAGGCTAGAATGAGTGGTGGGTCTCTTGACTGGGCATGATCAAAGGCAAAAAATATAGTATTGGATGTTATATTCCACCTAAAATGTGTTATTAATTCTATTTTTAGCCACAAATCACCAGAGGTGGAGTTCTCCAATTTCAAGTTTAACTTTGACAACATTTGTTGTTAGTGATTTAATACTCCTAAACATTAGTGAAAACATAATTCCAAGTGGGTTTGGATGTTGAGGTCATGTAATAAAGATAAATTTTAATAATTATATGTGATTTAAGCTATGTATTTTTACATAAATGTCCCAAAGGTATAAATTCTAGTTAGAAGATAAGAACTTGTCTCTTCACTACAAAAAGTTACATTTAAGGACCCATCACTACAACTTGTGCTATGGATTTGTCTCCAAGGTTACATAAATGTGATATAGGGTGAAATTATAGGGTTTTTGAATTTTATTTAGGGTTCTTATTATTCATCCAAATGAATTATTTTTTATATTTTATGCACACCTGAAGCTAGGCTAAAAACTATATTTTTCCTATTTTGGGAAGGGTGTTTTTGAGGCTGGAATGGGTGGTGGGTCTCTCGAGGGGAATGATCAGAGGAAAATAACATATTAATATAAATTATATACCACCCAATACATATTATAAATTCTAGTTTTGAACTATGAAATACTTGAGGTAGATTTCTCCAACTATAACTTCAACTTTGACAACATCTATTGTCAATGTTTCTGTGTTCCTATAGAGTGGAGTAGATATATGATGAGAAGAGAAGAAATGGACAATTTGAGTGTAGTGGAAAGGGAGAAAAATATTTTATGAGGTTAAAAAAATACATATATAATGACCATAATATTCCAAGGCCTCAGGAGACATGAGAATTAAAATCTTGCACTACTTCAAAGGGCCAAATAAGAATGCAAAACATATCCAAAGAGAGAACATACCAAAGGGGGATTTAGAACATAACCAATTAAAAAACATCCACAATTAAAGTGTATAAGAGATTTCAAATAAGGTATGTAAATTATGAGTATTTCATTGTTTGTCTCAATTGTGATTATAATAAAAATGAGATATGTATATAAATTCAATGAATGCAAAGCGTGAATATTAAGTCCCAAATGATATTAAACTAGTGTAAAAAGGGTATCCACATAATAATAGTGATAAATGGTGTACCCCAATCATGAGAGGTGCTTCACAGTAATATATGACTCTATCACAAACATCTCGTATATAATTTTAATTGCAAAACATATTTAAAGATTGTAAATTAGTATTAATAAATTACAAGTAAATATTAAGGATGATCATATCTAAATATGGCCATACAACCAAAAAAATTAGTTTTGAAATAATAATGTGGGATAAATTATATGTGAAAAGATGATCACCATAAAATGTGAACACACACACACACACACACACATGTATGTATATATCCATAAAATCCATAAAGGCATACATAATAAAAAAATAATAGAATATCATATGAATGACATATAGGTATAAAATGCTAATAACACATAAATTTACATATAGGCATACAAAAAATTACATCATCTAATAAGATAATATAATGTTGGGTGAATGTCTTATACACATACAATGTAAAAAATTCATACATTACCATATATGCATACAAATAAATACATCATATAAGACATCCTACTCATCAAATAATCTCCCTCTCTTTGCCTTCCTTGAAGATGAATCTCCTTGGGATTCCCTACTCATATATGGAGATCCATTAGATGCATTATATTCCTCCAAGGTCTGAATGTGGGTCTTTTTATGCTCATAGTTCATCTTTAGCTGAACTTTTTCCAATACAAATATTATTAGAAAATTTACATACTATACATGTAACTAAATTCATAAATTAATTTTAAACTATAATACACAAATAATTTAATCATGCACTTACTAAAATGTCATGGTCATGCTCAATCTATGCCTAATGCTCAACAAGTTCAGTGAGAGGTCGAGGTGAATGGATAGGCATGTGAAATGGGGAATAAACAAGAGAATGTGCCTTGCCAATCATCTGAATGAGACCATCAAATGTCATAGGAAAACCCAACATACACAATACATTCAAATAAGTTTTATTTTCCCAAGTATGTAGTAAAATTATTAAATTAAATCTAATTTTACAATTGAAAATTACAAGTTAACAAATACATTAGTGAGTACCTATGTAGATGACATTACAAAAGCAATACCTATGTCTATCACATCTCATAGATATGGAGGAATGTCTACTGTGGTCATAAATTGAACAGATAACCTTGCTTAATTTTTTATAAAATATTAAAGATATATGGAATTTTTTTATCCTTTACTAAACCCATAATAAATTAAAATAAATTTCAAAACCTTAAAAAGGAGTGTAGTCATTGATGGGATTATCTTAACCTATGAAACCCTACTCACTTTCTTAATTTATTAGTTATCCTATATACATCTAATATTACTTATGTGTTTCTAAAATTCTCTATCTCAATTTATTAACCTTTGCACATGAAATTAGACACACAAAGAGAATAAAAATATGAAAAATAAAAGCACAAAATTAGGGGAGAAAATGGTCTAAGGGACCTAGGAATAAAATAAACCAAGAGTTTACTATTTAATATCAATGTGTATAATCATAATATTTATAAAATTTATCAATTACTAATGCTTTTTCTCTTGGAGAAACCCATCAAATCTCAATTTCTCTGAGTGCACATCTTAAAGGGTGCACTAAGAAATGGACTGGTAGACCTTTAGTGCATTACAAGATTGTTGACTCCTATACCACCATCTAAAACCATCATAAACCCACTTATACACTTCATTAAACAAATCACCATATAAAATATTCCCTACCTAAGGAAAAATCACTTTTTATCACTTTTCCTACTATGTCGACTTGGTCAACCCTGTTGTGGGTTTAGTGCACATTATGGAACTCTATCATCCCAAACTAACATAGTTTGAGACATAATGACTCTATTTCCCACCTAAAAAAGTCAAACAAGATGAATTCATCAAAGAAATTCCTAAGAGGGTTTTTCAATCAGTGGATATAAATACCCCCTTAATTTCATTTTTAAAGATAAGATCATTCAATTGCACAAAGTAGCACTTATATTATAGAGGTCTTAGATGCATAGGATAAGTCTTATAGTCTAAAGCTGATTTTTCCTTATGATCCATACAAGCCATAAAATCCCTTTATAAAGCACTATTGACCAAGGGAGATATCACAAAATAATAGGTTCACTTCAACAAGGTAAGTATATTACTATCCCTTCATATTTTTATAAGTAGATATTAGAGAGCTAATATATTTGAATTGTATCTCTTCTTGCTTAGATTATTTATATGTTATATTAGATAGAATTATCTATGCATGTTTATTATCTTCCCCATTTATGCCATAAGCTTCGGTGAGTACTTGATTAGCTTGCATATTCATTTACTAGATTAGCTTGCATATTTATTTAGCAGATTAGCTTGTTTAATATTATTAAAATCATAAGACCTAGCTAGGATTATCACAAAATAACATTTGACTAGAGGCCTTAGAAACCTCTCCTTTGTCATTGTGTAATAAGAGATCCCTTAGTATAGGTTTAGAGGATTCATTATTGGTCATGACCCTGATAGAAATGTATTTCCAAGTGAATTTGTTAGTTGATTACCTCAATTTTTTTAGTTGATTACCTTATCCAAGATTGAATATTATTAGTTGGATAAGTTATATATATTTCTATTTTTTCTTACATACATTTTATTGAACCCACCTTGAATCTAACCCTTAAAATTTTTTAATAATTTTTATACAGACAACTAGATCTACTTTGTCAATCCATTTTAACTCTTTGTGCACATGTTTTCATACTCTATCAACCTTTTCAACCTATTTCAGCTGTGTGCAAGTTTTTATACTCCATCAACCCTATCAACCTAGTTTATATCTCTATGTATGTTTTTACATCTTTGTCAACTTGGTCAACCTAGTTAGGTCATATTTTTATAGGTTTTCCAATTCAGATGAGTCTTTTGACTCTATCAGCCTCCTACATGCATCGTTTACATTATCATAAAACTGGATCAATCCAATCGACCTAGTTTATTTTTCCACCTTTAACATTTAAATGAATTAATCTAATCACATCTCTTATTTTCTATAATTTTCATTTTATAACTAAGTCTCTTAGATTAACATAGTTCTATTTTTTTGGTTATTTATTAGTTTTATTTATACTACATCAACTAGTTTGAATGTGTCTAAATATTTTATCATTTACCTCTATAGGTTTAAATTTCCACCTAGAGGACATAGATCAAAACAAAAATTCAACCTTGTTAGGAAAACTAACACATCGACCTAGTCAACTCTATCTTATTTTTTAGGTTCACTCTAACCAGATCAATCATTTCCCTTTATCAAATTTTAAGGTAAATGTTTTCCCACTCTTTTTTAAAATTTAAATTTTAGTACCAACTTTACCAGTTTCTCAGTTCTATAAAAATGTACCTTTATAGTAAACTAAGTCAACTGGATCAACTTATTTATTTATTTTTTACCAAAAAACTAAGTTGACTTGATTAAATACATTCATTTTACCATGTCTTCCAATAGAATTTGTCAATTGGCTCAACTCTATTATGTTTTATTTGTACAACTTGGTCGACCTAGTTGACTTTATTCTATTTATATTTATTCCTATCTAAAATAAATGGAATTAACATACATTGATACTAATTAAACTCAATTTAATTTTCATTTGGATACTTATTTATTTAATTTAAAAAAATTATAAATTAGCTTTAAAAACTTTGATTTTCACTTTGTTTGGCTTTCCCTAAAAATTGTGTACCAATAGTTTTAAAACTATTTAGCTATTGCCATGAAGGGCCAGTCACTAATGTATTTATGGTCCTTGTATATCATTTAAAAATATCATGTTGAGGTGATTGAAAAAATACTCATAACCATATTATATAGCTAAACACCCTCTTTAGTTTCTACCTACCTCACGGTATTTTAGAAATGCCTAGGATTTCTCTCTTTATTGAACTTAGGAATCCAACCATTATTTTGTTTATTTAGTGCATTAGTTAATCATTAATGCTAAGAAAATACTTATAAATTACCCTTGAAACTATGTTTATTTGGATATGGGAATGGTACTTCCTCCATAGTTAGTGCTCTTAACTACTAGGTTGACACCATCCAATGGACAAGTATCTTTGGAAGCCTGCACTTTCAATCAAAACCTTTAGTACATCTTCCCAATATTATTTTGGAACAATTAATTATTTCTTAAATTTAATTATTGCAAATTATTATTCATTATTGTATGTTGTATTGAAAAACTATAACATACAAAATTGGTCCAAGATTTGAGTTATGTATTGTAACTAGATCGACCAGTTTGACCTAGTTAACTGTATATTTTAGTTATATTTTGATTTAATTATAACTAAATAATATAGATTTAGAACATTTTAAATTTTTAATAGATTTCATAACTCATTTTAATAGATCAACCCAATCTATTATAGACTATTTTATTTTCCTTCTTATAGAACTTAGTCAACTAGCTTGACCTCGTCTATTATAGACTATTTTGTTTTCTTAGTTGTCAGAACTTTTTTGACCAAATCGACTTAGTAATTCAAAAATTGTCCTTATATAAATAAAAATGGACATGCTTGATTTATATTGTTATTAATTTTTTCTTATTATGTAGTCTATCTAATTACGTTGACATGTTCAACTATGTACCTATTAGTCAACTTAGTTTACTTTCAAATGGATTGACCTTATATAACAACCACTACATTGACCTTATTGAATTTGTACTATCTATTTGACTTAGTTCACATTTAATATTATTATTTTCCTATTCAAATGGTATTGACTTGTCTATCTACATGTCGTTAGCTGACACAATTCTTTATTAAACTTGAATCTTATATGGCTGGTCCCATTTAGTTTCTGGTTGACTTAGTTTTCTTCCTATATCTTTATTATTTAACATAAATTTTTGGGAAATCATGTTGCTTATACATGTTTCACTCAACTTCCTATTCAATATATTTCTCTTATTGACTTGCAAAATCTTCATGCTTTTCAAATGCCAAGATAGGCTCAAGTTACTAAACTTCAAGAGGAAGTTTAAGATGAAAGTGTGGATTTGTGGGATGGTTACTTCTAATAACAACTAACCTAGTAAGGGCCATGAAGCATGAACAAAGGAAATAATAAAAATTGGTATAAAACTATATATTACCTTTAGTAGAGTCACCATATGCTGAGTAGAATACACTTATGCAACTATGATGTTGTTAAGAAAAATATTCATCTTGATAAGATGTGCTTGAGACAATGGTCCCATTGGGCGTGCCATAACTATTATCACTCAATTTTTCACCCTTGGAGAGGTAGTTAAATAATAATATAAATTAAGAGGAATATTGGTTTACCTCTAAGCATGTGGGTTGCCTATAAAAAAGGTAAACCTCTTAATTAAAGGGCTAGTTCCCTAAATATGTTCATTATAGCTCATCATTTATACTAATTACTTGCTTGGGATGAAAAGAGATAGAGAGCATGGAAGAAATATATCCTAATGATATGATTAACCAAGTTGATATCCACTAGAATACCATTAACTTTCACTATTAAGGATAACTCAGAAAACTAGCTTCAATATCTAAGGTTTCTATAACATAAGTATTTCAAACATGAAGGTGATATACGATACACTTCTCAAGGTGAATGAACAAGAGGCATAATTATAGAAAATAATTATATTATTTACACTTAGAGATAAACAAAGACAATAACTAAACTTCATGTGACCTATTAGAGATTAGACTACTTGCACAAAACATGAAAGAGTAAAGTGAACACAAGGATAGATGAATATCACTTGTCATTCATCTATGCACCACTTCACCCAATTTAGATAAAAAATTATGAAATCAAAACCAGAATGAAAATATTTATTTAAATTAAATAGAATATTAACACCACTAGGGATTCATCATACCAAGTGTGGATCTTACAAACTTAGCCAAAAGTGGCTACTTATATAGAGAAGTGTGAAGAGAGGGGGGGGTAGAAGAGAATTGACAAGTGTACATGAGTTACAACAAGAAGGGGAGTTATGAAAAAGTATAAATAGAACTCCAAGATGATTTGATCCAATATTTAATAATTTACAACCTTTCAAGTGGTTTGGGGGTTACAAATTGGCTTGACACTTTGGCTAGTTCCATGAAAATTGCCTTTCTTTACATGAAAGGAGTGACAAATAGAACTTAAAACCATGAATTCACTTTGAAATGATATGAAAATACTAATTAAACATATTAAATGATTCAATAAAATCATATATACTACCATTCCATCATTTAAATGCATAGGTGTCTTGAAACTCTTCATTCCCCATGTCTAGATTGGTTTAAGTAGCCCGAAATTTAAGTGCATATTCTTCAACTAATCCAAAGTTCAAGACATAAAATGTACATATAATTCCACATTAGAATAAAATTACATGTTATTAATATATTTTGAGTCCTAAAAAAAATCCAATAGGTTTTAGGAGTAAAATTTGACATTAGATGTGCATTTGAGGTCTTTTCTCCATGACTGGTCACTATCAAGGTTTAAGAGAGGTTTAAGGCCTATTTGGGGTCTTAAAAATTTTTAATAAATAAAATATCATTAAATGACCTAATTATAATTTTAAAACCTTATTATCTAACATTTTTAATTATCCCAAATGGATCAGACTCCCATGCAATGTGTGAGCAATGGTATGAACATTTGAAATTGCTCTTCAAGTGGCTTGCTTAGTGTTCTTGAGGCTAGAGAGAGAGGTCTAATTTGATTTTTAGGTATTATAATTAATTACCACTTATATGAGAGGATTATAAACATATAAATCATACATATATATTATCTTAATTTCCATAGTAGTCCTTATTACCCCTCTATATGTAATTGGTACACTGATCAGGGTACTTGGGGTTAAGAGCCTATATTCTCTTTGCTAGTCCTCAAGGGTGTTTGGATGAAAACCTAAGATTTTTGACACCTAATAATGTATGGATACATATTATATGAATATTAAATACCATTAGGGTCCCTCCATGAGCTTTATAAATGTGTTTCATTATTTGAGTCAACAAAGCTCTCTTAGTCTCATGGTTGCCCTTTACCCAAGGAGTGGACAACGTCTAAGACAAAAATAGTGACTAATTACATTATTTTTATGAATTAAAGGATACCATGAATGTATTTTATAACTCATAAAATCACTTTTTACCAAATTCAAAATCATGATAATACCTATGGAGGTCTTAGATCTTAATTTTTCAAGACTAACTATAGTCTGCTAGTGATTATGTGATAATTGTGCTTCATTAGGTCTTAAAATATGTTTTGACATTTTCATCTTATTAAAAGACATAAGTAGTTATATTTAAGTTTTATAAACACTATTTATCATCCCAAGTGACATCTCTCAAACATCTTCACAATCTTTCTTCATCAATCCAAGAAAAACTCACCTAAAAGAGCAAGCAGGCCTGTATGTGTATCTTGATTGTGTATGGGGTTTAGAACCCTAATTTGGTCAAATTAATATCAAGTTTCATTACCTATGGTATAAAAACTTCATATAATTTATAATTAATCTACTTGAGGTGAACCTCATATTCCTTCATTTGATACTTTACTTCTCACTCAGGCTTAAGATTAGCCTATCTCAACTTACAACCTATTATTGTCTTTAGAAGGTTTCTTGACTATGTACTATGTTTGATCATCACCATTATCATCATTGATCTCATGAAAAGGATTTGAACTTATATGGAGTCTCATTTGTGTTTATAATTCTATCATCACTACTCTATTCTTGATCTCAATCTCAAGATTAATCTACCCTTTATTTGCCACATATAGGTGGCTATTTGGTATCTTGATTGTTCTAGGTGTTCAAAGACCTATGCCATAGCTCAAATGGATATCTAAGTATTATTAAACTTGGTTTAGGATACAAAATATGTTTAGATAAACCTCTCAACATGTCTACTCTTTACTTTAGGTTTGAATATGACTTAAACCTTTAAGTCACCTATAGGTGTCTCTTTTAGGGTCATGAATGTGTTCTTATGTGTTCAAGACCTCATCACTATCATTAATAACCTCTTAAATATGCTATTTAACATGGATAGATCCTCAAGTTTCTCTTCAAACAACTCCTATGATCTCCTTTTCATCCTTTGGGTTTGAAGAAGGAACTGACCTTAAAGTAGGCCTATAGGTAGCCTCTTAGGGTATTTTGAGCGTTAGGTCTATCACTTGGAAACAAATCTTCTCACTATCCTTTGATGTTTGAAGATGTCCATAAAATTAGTTAACTCAAGGTCTAAAAAATCTTAGAAGTGTTTTCAAGACACCTTTCTCTTCATCCCATCTATACATAGTACTTGTAGGTGTTTGTTTGACTGTTAACTCAACTTAGCCCATCTTTGTTTGTTAAAAACACCTAGATGCTCCTTAAAAATTTTGTATGGTTATCTAAATGAAATGAGATTTAATTTCCATGTTTAATCTTTACCTTTTGTGTTGATTAGATATTTATTAGGTCCAAAAGTGGACTTAAAAGCATAAGCTTTGTACGTCACTATGGACTGTTTAGGTCCACATAGTTATTTTCTTAAGGTCTTTTGAGTTCTGAGATTCCTTGACACTACCAACCCATTAAATACATCCTTAGCAATATTTTAATGATCATAGAGATTCTAACCAAGCATATTCATCTTCAACTCATCTTACAAGTTTATACGGACTTATAGGTGCCTATTTTATGCATGAGGTCTATGTGTATAAAATTAGAGGTTTTAGTCAGTTGGAATCAATTAGATGATAGAATTATGGTATTCGAAGGCATATGAATTCATGAAGTTACATCTCAAGTCTCCAACATAGCTCTAGAATCTCCAACCTATTCATACAGTCCATACAACATGTATATGAAGGAAATAATAAACTCTCATTAGAAAAGTGTGCATTGAACTACCATCTTAAACCTCTCATTCTTCAAAATGTGAAATGTGATATTAATAACCTCACACTATGGCATGTCATTGGTATTGAACCAATTTGGAAATAGAAAATACATTAGAATGCTCAAACATAGATCATGTCTCCCAAAGGGCAAACACATTTGAATAATAAAGACAAAAACACATCTTAGACTAGAACACATGAAATATAGGGAGATTACATTATTTATAAATAATTATAAAACCTTTGATAATGACCACCATGAATACAAAATAGATATTTATAGAAAAACTCATTAATAACCTATGCATTAAGACATTCTTCCTTCAAGTGAAAGTACTTCATGGAGATGATTAAGATTATGAAAGCACCATTAAAATGAGATACAATACCTATACAAAACAACCTTAAAATAATTCATCTCTATAGATCTCTAAGCTAGATAAACAAGTGCAAGAATAGACCCCTCTCAGATGAATAGGCCATAGTGACATGCTATCACTCTTAGTGATTATTCATAAATTAGAAGAAACCAATATGAAAAATAATGTAACTAATTTAAATATTACTTAGACCCATAAAAATGGACAAAATTTCATCTCATAACTCTCTCTCTCTCTCTCTCTCTCTCTCTCTCTCTCTCTCTCTCTCTCTCTCTCTCTCTCTCTCTCTCTCTCTCTCTCTCTCTCTCTCCCTCTCTCTCCCTCTCTCTCTCTCTCTCTCTCTCTCTCTCTCTCTCTCTCTCTCTCTCTCTCTCTCTCTCTCTCTCTCTCCTACCATTCAATGCAAAATTCCTTCTTGAGCTTATGAAGGTAGCGATGGAGAAGAAAAGTTATCTGAAGTGTTAGTTTAAACTAAAAATTCATCCATATCTATAAAATTATGTAATTGATCCCAAGGGACACTTATAATCCATTTTAAACTAAAAAATAATCTTACATGGCTATACAAGTACTTGAAAATAGTCCTTTTACTAAGATTAGGAGTTGAAATGTAGATTATATCTAACCTTGACTATTACTAAACCTTATTTGACATATTTATGACACAAAGGAAATTTTTAATCTTCTTAAAATGTTCTCTCATTAAGATGGCACGTCCAACCCTTATAAATGGGCCAAAAAGTGGCCAAATTGTGATTTTTTGCATATAGAAGCCAAACAAAGGTTAGACCATGATAATATGATATAAATAATGTCAAAATAACCTTTTGAAATTAATTTATACTATATTATACCTTTGAACAAGTTTTAAATTACAATACATTGTACTTAAACATAAGATTAAATAAGTGAACATAAGTCCAAAATTTGGATAATGCTAAACAAGGACACATATGACCATATGGAATAATTTAGGACACTAGAGACCATGACAATACCATGAAAAACATTATACACCTATATGAATTTTCAACCTATAGGGGTGACCAATTTTAACTTGAGGTAAAAATTTAGTCAACATTCTTGGTGATTCATAGGGGTAGTATGCTTACAATGCTAATGGATCAGTAGACTTATCCTTCTATTGGGTTATGGAGTCACTCTTATTCTCAATATGAAACTGATATGCCTTCAAAATACTTCAAACTCACACAAAACACACAATAAGAAGGAAACATACACTATGATTTAAATCATTTAAAGAAAACACACACAAAAGACTCAAACAACACACCTAACCTATCATATACAAACCTCAAAACATGTTTGAAGTAGTGCAACACTTTCTATTGCTTCATCTAGGATAAAAAAGGATATTCCTTTAGTTACATTACTCAACAAAAGTAAGTAACCATATGATGGATGATTTTAAAAAAAAAATTGCATGTAAATATGATAAAAGGACTTACCAATCATAGGATATTTTCTAGTTACAAGTACACCACTTGAAACTCCATGGAATGGTCCTCCTAGTTCTCCATTAGGACTACTTAACAGTGCAGCTTGCTTGATCTCCTTGATGTCCATTTGATGCTTGTCAGCTTTCTTGCTATGAGTCATGAAACTTCTATCAAATTCAGCTTCCTATATACCATGATATATTTTATGTCTAAGACCATCAAACTAGTCTTCTTGTTTATCAATCATGTTTGCAAGTTATTCAATATCAGATTGAGGTTTAGGCTACTCTTCAACCACAATTTTTTTTGCCTTGGCTTCTTTAAACTCCTTCATGATTGTAGATTTATTATTAGTGTGTTTTCACTCCTTATAATTATAAATAGGTCCACTAATTACCTTAATCTCAATCTCATTATTATTTTGAAGAAAGTTTTCCTTACTCACTTGCTCAAATTCTTGTACTATGGCATGAAACTACTACCATAGGCCATCTTATTCTTCATGACTATCACATATATGAACTTATTTATGTTGATTAGGAATAATTTCACTATCATTGACATCTTAATGGTCTATCATACTTTGAAAATCATCATCATCATCATCATCATCATAAATGTGAATAAAATAATTACCTTATATAGCTTGTTAAAGAGGACCACCAAAACTTTCCTCAGAATGTTCATCACCTTCATCATAAATGATGTATGTTCCAAGACTTGTCTCTTCAATTAAGGTATATGGATCATTCAGAAAGAGATCACATATACCTTCAAGTTTGGAAGATGATCCATCATCTATAACATACTCTTGTCCATTGATGGTACAATTCAAATTATAACCAACTTTCACATATGGATCAATGTGAAACATAGCCAATGAATGTGTTACAATAGATGCCTTTACTCCATACCTTTTTCTAAAGGCTAATAAATACCAATAAATATAAATATATCCTCCTATCTTGGCAGTGAAGTCTCTTGATAGATAAATAGAAAAATGTGCATGTAGATCTACCACCAATATGTCTTGTAGAATTAGAAAGCTTGGATAGTCATGCAAGAATACCTTTAAACTTTTAATAAGCCTATTTAATTAGCTATAATATAATAAATATGAAACACTCCTTTTCTATATGGATCATATTTCAAGCCCAACTTGTCTGCAACTAGTTTGGGCATAACTGAAGTACTTGCCCCACTATCCATAATACAATTATAAACAAGCTTGTCTCCCACAATGAGGGTGAGATATTAAGGTGGGTTATTTTTAGAATTGGTAGAGGGTTAAAAAATATGGGTAGGTGAATTTTTGAGGGATACACCACCATGTATTTATGGTTGAGGATTGAGATGGATTTGGGAAAATTACTTTTGAAGTAGTTCTTTTTGATCGGGCATGTGGAGTACCTCCTAAAGAGATATACTATTATTTGTAGTCTTCAAAGACTCAATGATATTCAAAGAATAAAAACTCACCTTTTCTTGCATTCTTGGAGGAAAATAAGTACATTGAGATTGAGGAAATGAAGTAATTTTAGTCACCTTTTCCATGAAGAGGTGTAGGATTTGTAGAGGTTGACACATTTGTATTCACACCTTGTTGCCTTGAAGGAGGGTTGTTTGAAGTTGTGTTCACATCTTTCACATCTCCCAAGGCTCTTATATTTGACCTTATGTTGGCTAAAATTGTGTTACTTTGTTTTATGACAAGTGTATCTTCCACTTGGAAGATTGTAAGGCTCTCTCCTTGAGGCTACCATCCTTAATTTATTTTTACTTACATGAAGTTCTCATCTTCTGTTATCAATTGAGTAGGCACTCCTTGAGCTACCAAATCTTGTCCTTCACCCTATAATAATTCATAAATTATCCTTGAGGATACAATTATTATCCTTGAAATAAGTTACTATGGATTGGAACAATGGCTCTTGTGTTGGGAGTAAATTTTGGATTATAGGCATTGAGTGGCTTATCGAAGTTAGGCTAACCTTGTCCCCTCCCTTGACCATTATACTGAGGTGGTAATATATTTTCTTATGGAGGTTAGTAATATGGGTTTTGGTGATCTCCAAGTTATATATTTAGTTTCATAATATGAGATTTTAATGCCTTACACTTTTCATCCAAATCAATGTCATCATTTGATTTCTTTAGGGTAGCTCGAGACTTGTTTCTTGAACTTGGAATTGGAGTAAGACTTTGAGGAGTAGTAGACATGTTAGGCAATATGGGCATAGAAATTTTTGGTGGAAGATTACTATCTTAGATAAAATAATTCTCATATCTAATGGCTGTCATAAAATTTAGGCAAAGTCTACCCACACATGAATTGAAACATGACAACTATATCAATCCCAATAGCTCTAAGGTATGTTGAAAAAACTTGCAGGGGTCTTATGGGAGGTGGCATCCTATTCTATGTTCTTTGGAACATCTCATTGAAGTCATGCATGGTTATTTTAGGCCCTCTTTTAATGATAAACATCTTATGTATGAGTGGTGCATGGTCACTTTTATATTCAAACCTTTGAGTCAACAAATCTCCAAACTCATCACAAGTAGTGATACATCCTCTCAGAAATGTTTTATACAAATCAAGGGATTTTACCCTAATAGACATGGAAAGTAATATGAATATATTGTTAACTTGATTGATATTATGGAAATCTTAGAAGTTGGATATGTCTCTAATATGCTCACTTGGGATGATAAAACCTTCTCCATTGAAGGTGGGAAAACTCTTGGTGGCATTAGGAGGGATATCATCATAGGGAATGTGGTTTATAGGATTTTTAGTATTAAATACTAGGAAACCATGTTCCCTATCCATGTTTCCCTCAAATTATTATTCACTCTCTTTCTATTATTTACTTTAAAAATATTCTTCTTCTTCAAATGTCAAGATAGGCTCAGGGTATTGAACTTCAAGAAGAAGTTCAGGATGAAAGGTTGGATTTGTGGGATGGTTACTTCTACTATCAACTAACCTAGTAAGGACCATGAAGCATGAACAAATAAAATAATAAAAAATTTGTATAAAACCAAATATTACCTTTATTGGAGTCATCAAATACTGATTATAACACACTTATGCAACTGTGATGTTAATACCAACATTCACCTTGATAGGAAGTGCTTGAGATAATGGTCCAACCAGGCATGTGAAAACTATTATAACCCAATTTTAAACCCTTATATAAGTATTTAAATCCTCCTAAAAATTAATTGGAACATTGGATTAAATTTAGGACTATGGGTTGCCTATATTAAGGTAAAACTCTAGATTGAAGGGCTAACTCCCTATATATGTTCATTGTAGCTGACATCACCTATACTACTTACTTCCTTGGGATGAAAAGAGATAGAGAGAGCATGAAATAAATATATCATAATGATGTGATGTACCAATATTATCTCAAATATAATAACATTAAATTTCACTATGAAATATGACTTATAAAACTAGCTTCAACATCCAAGGTTTCTCTAGCATAAGTATTTCAAACATGAAGGTGATATGTAATGTACTTCTCAAGGTGAATAAACAAGACAAATTATTATAGAAAATAATTATATTAATTACACTTAGAGATATAAAAATAAAATAATTACACTTAATATGACTTGTTATAGAGAATACTTCTTGCACAAAACATGAAAGAGTAAAGTGAGCACAAGGATAAATGATTATCACTTGTCATTCAACTATGCACCAATTCACACACTTTAGAGAATAATTTATAATATAAAAACTAGATTTAAAATATTTATTAAAATTAAAATTGAGTATTGAAACCATAAGGGCTTCACCATACTAGGTGTGGATCTTACAAACTTAGCCAAAAGTGGCTGCTTATATAGAGAAGTGTGAAGAGAGAGAGGGGGGTGGTATAATAGAATTGAAAAGTGCATATGAGTTAGAAAAATAAAGGGAGTTATGAGATAGTATAAAAATAAATAAAATTTCATGTGTCTAACTCTTGAAGCAATTCCAACCTTCCAAGTGGCTTGGGGGTTACAAATTGGCTTGACACCTTGACTAGCTCCTTGAAAACTACCTTCTTTGCATGAAATGAGTGAAAAATGGAACTTAAAGCCATGAAATATAATTTAAATTATCTGAAAACACACTTTTAAGATCTAAAATTCCTTAATAAAATCCTCTGGCCTTCCATTGCATCATTCAAGTGCATAGGTGTCTTGAAACTATTCGTTTCCCATGCCTAGATTGGTCCAAGTGGACCAAAACTCTAGTACATATTATTAAACTAATAAAAACTATATGAATGGTATTAAAATATTTTATAAGGTTGAAAACCACTATCTTGTTTATTTGAAAAACTCCCAAGAACTTATTTTGCTCATTAAGCCTTCACTAGGCCTAGTTTCCTTGTAGCTCTAAAAACTTATAAATATCCTTATGTATGGATTTATGTAGATTATATTGAGAAAAAAATGGTATATTATATGGAAAAATATGTAATTACATATCAGTACCAAATTTTATCTCTTGAATTTGAGTGGAATCCCATTTTTTCTACCTTTATCTCTCTTGAATTAGGTCTTAATTATGCCTCCTTACTTAGGACCATATTTTATTGATCCAAAATTTTTACACACATGCCAAATAAAAATAATAATGTGATTAAATTTAACTAATATATCACAAACTTCCATGTCAATTTTGGGGACCTAAGACCCTGTGGAAGTATGCAAACTAAGAAATGACCTTACCACCTAGTCTCATTTTTAGCTTGTTTGAGACTGCCTTGGAAAATGGACCTAGTTTGATCACATAAAAAATATACCATGAAAAGTTTTAGAATTTTATACCTATAGAAACTTCAAAATTACCTCATAAAATTATTGGGAAGTTATCCCCTTCTCATAATACCTATAAAACATCAAAAACATGCAAAAATAGGGTATTTATGTAAATATGTACAAGTGACATCTATATAAAAGTACATTTGGGTAACCTAATTAGAGTCATATATATATATATATATATATATGTTTTAGGAGATAAATATGGAATTAGATGTGCATTTTAGGTCTTTTCTCCATGACTGGTCACTATTAGGGTTTAAGGGAGGTTTAAGGCATGTTTGGGGTCTTTACTATTATTCATAAAGAAAATTTAATTAAATTACCTCATTATACTTGTAAAAAATTATTAACTAACCTATTAAACTATCTCAAATGGATCAGACTCGCATTTAAGGAGTGAGTAACAGTATGAGTATTTGAAACTACTCTTCAAGTGGCTTGCTTAGTGTTCTTGAGGCTAGAGAGAGGTATACTTTGAGTTTTGGGCCTTATAATTAATTATAAATACTATGAGAGGATAAAAAACCTATAAAAAAATCCATATCCATTATTATACATTCCTTTTTTATTTCTTATTACCCCTTTATATGTAACTGGTACACTGATCAAGGTACTTGGGGTTAGGAGCCTGTATCCTCTTTGCTAGCCATGAAGGGTGTTTGGATGGAAAAATGAGCTTGTTTCCACATGAAAATGTATGTATAAGTATTATATATCTATTAAATATCCTCAATTTTCCTCTATAAGTTATGTAAATGTGTTTCATGCTTTGAGTACACAAAGCTCTCTTAGTCTCATGGCTGCCCTTTGCCTAAGGAGTGGGAAGGGTTTGAGATAAAAAGATGATTAATTAAACTATATTTATTAATTAAAAGATACCATGTATGTATTATATAACTAATAAATTCATTCTATACCAAGTTTCAAAGGATGATCATACCTATGGAGGTCTCAAATATTTAAATTCTCAAGACAAGCTGTAGCTTGCTAGTGATTATGTGAGAATTAGGCTTCATTAGGTCTTAGAATATGTTTCAAACTTTTCATATTGTTACCAAACTTGATTATTTATATTTTAAGTTTTAAAAACACTATATATCATCCTAATTTACCTCTCTCAAAATTATTCATAGTCCTTCTTTAATCCAAGCAAAACTCATTTAAAAGAACAAGTAGTCTTGTATGTGTATCTTGACTATGTATGGGGTTTAGAACCCTAGTTTGGTCAAATTAATCTCAAGTTTCATTACTTATAATATAAAAAATTCATATAATTTCTTCTTTATCTACCTAAGTTGAACCTCAAAATCTTTCATTCCATACTTTTCTTCTCACTTAGGCTTAAGATCAGCCTATCTCAACTTACAACCTATAGGTATCTTTAGAAGGCTTCTTGATTGTGTATTATGTTTGATCATCACCATTATCATCATTGATATACTTATAAGGATATTAAATTATATTTAGTCTCATTTTTTCTTATAAATACTTCAACACTACTTTATTCTTGACCTTAAGTTTAAGGTTAGTCTGCCCTTTATAAGCAACCTATAGGTGGCTATTAGGTATCTTGACTATTTGACTATTATAGGACCTCATTCATACCTCAAATTAATCTATCAGTATTATTGAAATTTTTTGAGGATAAAAAATAGGCTTAGATCAACTTCTTAACACCTCTTCTCTTTCCTTCAGGTCTGAAGATGAATTGACCCTTTAAATCACCCATAGGTGTCTCTTTTAGGGTGATGATTGTGTTCTTGTGTGTTTAGGACCTCATCACTATCATTAATAAACTATTAAATAGGTTATTTAACCTATATAGATTTAAAATTTTATCTTTAAACACTTCCTCTACTCTCCTTTTCATCCTTTGTCTTTGAATAAGGAATTGATCCTTAAGTAGGCCTATAGGTAGCCTCTTAGGGTATTTTGAGCATTAGGTCCATCACTTGGAAACTAGTCTTCTCACTATCCTTGATGTTTGAATATGTACATAAAATGAGTTAACTTAGGTTCTAAAAAATATTATAAATGTTTTCAAGCCACATTTATTTTTCACCCATTTGTACATAATACCTATTGATGTTTGTTTAACTGTTCAGTCACCTTAGGCCATCTTTAACTATTAAACACACCTAGGTGCTCCTTAAAAAGTTTGTATGGCCATCTAAATGCAATGAAATTGAATTTACATTATAAATATTTTCCTTTTATGTTTATTGGATATTGATTAGGTCCAAAGGTGGACCTACAAGCTTAGGGCCTCTATGTTAATATGGATTGTTTAGGTCCATGTAGTCACTTTCTTAAGATCTTTTGAGTTATGATCTTGTTTTACACTTCCAACCCATTACATACTTCCTTATTACTCCTTCAAGTCTTATAGATCTTCTAACCAAGCATCCTCATCTTTAGTTCATCCTATAGGTTTTTATGGACTTATAGGTGCCTATTTTATGCATGAGGTCTATATGTAGAAATTGGAGGTTCAGTTAGTTAGAATCAACTAAATGATATATTTAGGTTATTAAAATTCATATTAATGCATGAATATACATCTCAAGTATCCACCATAGCTCTAATCATCTCCAATGTATTCATATAGTCCATATAACATGTATATGAAGGAAACAACAAGCTCTTATTGGAAAAGTGTACATTGAACTATCATCTTGAACCTCTCAGGATTCAACATGTGCAATGTGATCTCAATAACCTCAAACTATAGTATATCACTTGTATTGAACCCTTTTTGTAATCAAAGATATAATAGAATTATCAAACACATATCTTGTCTCCTTAAAATAATCAAAATTTTATCCCTAGTCCTTTTAGAGATATAAATGGGAATATCATTCCATAACCCCTTATACATAATAACATGCTTCAAAATATCCAAAATGAACATGTATCTCTTTTCATTATATCCATTGATATTGGAAACATTTTTTCAACTATTAAATATGATGGAACTAAATACCCTACATATTTTATTAATTTATTTGGTAATCTCTACAAGGAATGGATCCAAATAAATACCTTTGCTACTACCAAAATCCTTGTCAAAAAATTCAAAATAGATGTTTTAGAATGGTATAATCAATTACCATAGCACTCCATCTCATAATTAGAATATTTTGTTAATGATTTAGTCAAGGAATTTAACAAAATGGCCTTTTAGAAAATTGTCTTCATCATTTCACAAATGCTAAGTAATAAACTTTTGAATCTACTCATGATTTCATCAAATTATGGAAATCATTAGCTCATAAATTATATCATAACATGAATCATGATAATCTCTTCAAATTATTTATCATTTGTTCAACAGTTTCCCTTGAATATAAGGTTTGAATTTTTTTTTTCAAACTTTAAATGAAACATTTGATCAAGTTAAAAGACAATATTTCCTTATAAAATAATTTGAGCAAATCCTTAGATTAAGCAAGGAATATTTGTAAAACTCAACTAATATAATTACAATGACCATTCCTCAAATAAAAGCATGAGTAGTCAAAATAGATAATCAACTTGCTTCCCACACATGATTTATAATACCAAATATGAATAAGTTATTACCTCCATCTAAACCCTTAACCTATAATAGTGCCCCACCTTCATCATATGATCATAATAAATTTTGTTGGTTTCATGATAATATGGGTAATTTTCATGAAAAATGTAGTAGGATCATTATATTTGTTGTTTTTTTCATGTTAGGATACACATTTGACCATGATTCTATGATCAAATTACATCATCATGATCATATTAAAGCTTCATAAATGAAATAGGTTACTAAAATGATACCTTCCAAACCTCAAAAATCCTCTTCTACCTCTAACACACAACATTCAAATGACAATATTTATGTAATTGATGCTGATTATGATCAATATTATACCAAATATAAATATTTAAACACAAAAATAGTCAACTATATATCAAAACATGCTCACAAAGACCCTATCACCAAACCTAAGAAACCTTACACTGAGGAGAAACTAAAATATATTAAAAATATTACATCCACATCTTCTAAATCAAACGAGGAAACACTTTCACAACTAAAACCCCAACTAGTTATTATATTATTATGAAAAACATCATACCTCATAAGCCTCATGTTGGTTCTTCATCCTCTAAATCACATTGGAATTTTTTAGAAGAGCTTAATCCAATGCCTTGTAAAATTCCCTTTATGGAATCGGTTCATACTTCTCCATATCATCATAAATTCCTTATACAAAAATTACAAAATATCTAAGAACCACAATCACTAGATTCAAAAATCCCTTCTAATGATCCTTCACTTATAGAAGTATGTACAATTGAAACCATATACACATCCTCTAAATAATCCATATAATTTATTGAAGAGGATATGATTAATGTTGAAATTATTTTTTAGGTAGATGATCCACCCCTTTTATTAAAATTACAACCAATAATACCCTTATTCAAAAAGGCTTAATATATGAAGGATCATGTATTAATGCTACATCTCTTTGGTTAATTCAAAAAATTAGATAAACTAAATAAAATATTAAACAAATATGTCTCACGTGTAGAGGATTTGATAAAACTAATAAAAAATAACTTGGTTGTATTTGGATCCCACTTACTATTAGACCCAAGACAATTCACACTAAGCTCATGGTTCTTACTCTTACATTATCCTACAACATGCACCTTGGTCACCCATGGACACATCATATGTGGGTTATTGAGTCTTCAGGTAGTCAATGTATCAAATTCATACATAATGTAAAATGTTATAAATATGAATCCAATCCTAATCTATGGAGTATACAACTACAAAATCCTAAATCTTAGTATCACATTCCAAATATTCCCTACATCAATAGTCCACCTTTACCTAAACTCATTAACATAAATATTGATTTACATGTTACTTTCATGGATTCATATGATGATGAACCAAATGAATTTTTAAAAAAACATATAATACCACTAAACTACCTTCTTAAATTTAGGAATGGATTCCTCCTTCTTTACTTCTATATGATCACACCATTCATCTAGTTAATGATACTACTAATACTTCCCCTCTAGGCAATGTTTATGAAGCTTCTTACATAAAATCTGAATTCATATGTAATGAATATGGAGTGGCCAAACTATCAAGATCATTTAAACATGTCTCCTTGAAAATTTAGAAACTTAAGTGTTTCAATCACTGATTCTCCCATAGAAATAGACACATACACTATTTCTCACACTTATGGTGATAATTATATCATGGCCCAAGCTCAGTCATGAGATCTAGATTTATAAAATTATCAAAAGACATTATAAAAATACATGCCTTCAATCATGATGTCCATGTCATTCATATCTGATCTGATATTGAATCAAAATTTGAAGGTTATGTACCTCTTATTAATCTATTAATATTATAGACCCCATGAGTAATCAAAGAAATCTTGACTCAGGCAACCTCTAAATTTTTTACACAACCTAACCTAATGCAATCTATTGTACCAAATATAAACATTTTTCCTCCCTCTTATGATCGCATCTATACCACTAAATGTATACAACTCAATTCAATTAAAACTTCATCCATTGAACAAATCAATACAAAAAATACTAATATGGTTGACTATACTCACCCAAATCTCCCCAACATAGAATCTATAACCACTATTACATCATAAATTACCTTAGAAACTAAAGCCACTAAAATGAGATAAATACATTCTAAATATGATAACAAAGGTAATCAATCATTGATCTCAAAATGGATGTCAAATACTATGGACCTTTACCTACACTTCCTAGTGATGCAACTATACTCAAGCTCCTCCATGCTAGAGAACCTCAACTCACATGTGAACATCATAAACTTGGAAACTTTAAGCTAAAGGTTCCTCATTTAAAAAATTTCATTTCTAGTGTGGATAAAAAAACATCCTATTTCTTCCCTTCCTCCTGTTCCATACCATTTCCAATATGGAAATGCTATGCTAATTGAAGAAACTACAAAAATAGAATACAATACACTGACATGTCCTTGACCTATCACCATTTATAAAGAGATTAATCCTAAAGAGCATGATAATTTTTCATTCCTTTGACAAATATATTGAAACATTCACTTGGTCATGTGAATATATGTTGGGAATTGATCCTAGCATCATTTTTCATAACACCATCACTTATCTAAATGATAAACACATTAGATAAAAGTAATGAAAATTCCCCCCTAAGATTTCTACCTTATGTCAGAAATAAATCATTAAACTTTTAGACACTAAATTCATTAAACCATGGACTACTTGGAATGGGTCTCAAACATTATTCATGTTCATAAAAAATTCACCATGGGTATTTGTATATGCATTGACTTTTGTAATATAAATTTAGCATATCCAAAAGATAATTTCCTTTACCTTCAATAAATGATATCACTGATTCTACCACTAGGTATGATGAAATTTTATCACTCATGTATAGTTTATCAAGATATAACCAAATTCACATAGCTCCTGAAGACCAACATAAAACAACACTTACCACATAATGGGGCACCTTTTGTTACGTTAAAATGCCTTTCAGTCTCAAAAATGCCAGTGCCACCTATTGGCATGGAATGACCCAAATTTTTAATGATCTCATTTAAAAAATAATTAAAACTTATGTGGATGACTTCATTTCCAAATATAAAATTTTTACCATTCACCTTCATGATTTAGCTACCATTTTTTTATCAACCCATTAAATATGAAATTAGACTCAACCCATTTAAATGTGTATTCAAGGTTACATCTAACAAAATTCTAGGCTTTTTAGTTTCACTTCAGGGCATTGATGTCGATTTGGCTAAAAATAAATCTATCATCAACATTCCTATTCCTTACTCTATGTATGACATATGAACACACCTTGGGAAACTTGGGGTAATTCACCATTTAGATCAAGAAATGACTTACCATATTTACTTTATGAATTCTCTTCTTAAAAAGGGTAATGCTATAAAATTGATAGATTAATTCAAAAAATCATTTGATAATATGAAAAATATTTTCTTCATCCTCCCATTCTTTGTCCACCTTCAAATGACTATCCACTAATTCTATATCCATCCTCTACCCCATATCAGTTGGGGTAATGCTTGCCTAACAAGATGACATTTTAAAAATTATGTTATTTATTATATAAACCAAGGCTTAATCAATTATGAAAAATGTTATACCAAGGTATAATGTGATTGCATTACTATATATTTCACAACTAAAAATATCCAACATTATATGATCTATCAAACTACTTATATCATTATTCATTTCAATCTGATTCAAAATTTATTCTCCAAATCTTTCCTACCTAAAGATAAAATCAACAAATGGATTGTATTATTGATGGAATTTGAACTTCAAATGGTCATACAAAAATTTGTTAAAGGACATGTCATGGCAAACCAACTTGCATCAGCTTCCTTACTAGCTATAAACCACTTTTAATATACTCTCCTTGATGAGTAAATTCTTTATATTGAAGGTCTTAACCAAGAAATTTCTCTCAAATATTCTATTAATCTAGAAGAAAATAACCAAGAATAAATTGATCTCACTCATTCTACCACTAAATCTAAATCATTCATCAAAGAATTATAAGAAATTAAAATTGAATTACATAAAGATACATGGATACTTCACTTTGATCATGAAAAATGCCTTCAAGGAGCTAGGGCATGTTATATCTTAACAAACTCACATGTTAAAATCATACCTTTAGAATTTTGATTAAATTTTAAACTCACCAATAACATGACTAAATATGAAGATATAGTACTAGGCATACAAGCTAAAATTGATTTAGACATGCCATATTTACATGTTTTAGGTTACTAATAACTTATAAATTGAAAATTTAATGGATATTTGATTTAGACATCCCATATTTACATGCTTTAGGTGATTCATAACTTATATGTCGGTAAGTTAATGGATATTATCAATGCAAAAGTGAAAACTTAATCACATACCATCAAATCGATACTACACTTAATAAATTATTGACCTGTTTTACCTTTGAACCAATTCTAAGAGATCAAAATGCTATAATTGATTCTCTCACTTCATCAACATCTCTCTTTCACTATCACCAAGTACATTATGATTCTCAATTTATTATTCGAATAAGAAAATCACTTTCTTATTTACAAAATAAAAACAAATCTCTAATTTGTCATATTAAGGCTATTAATATTTGGCAAAACCCATGTTATTAAAACATAATTCAAATAATCAAACATCAAACTTACCCTCTAGACATAGATTATTGTGAAAAGAATTGAATTCAAAAACAAGCATTCAAATATGTACTTTGATACAACACCATTTACTATCATAATTCATAAGGAACCCTACTACACTGTGTAACGCTAGAATAAATTCTTGTTCACCTAAAACAAGAACATGGGGGCATTTTTAATGGTCACTATAGTGGTCATAGTGCATCCCAAGAATGCTTATGTATAGTTTATTTTTGTCCTACTCTTGAAAAATATACCATTAATTTTGATAAAAAGTGTGATCCTTATAAACTTCATGATGATCTTATCCACTCTCCTCTAGTCAAACTATAAAATATGGAGTCTCCTTGGCCATTATCTATTTGGAGATTAGATATCATTGGAAAATTACCTAAAACACTAGATGGTCATGTGTTCATTATCACCTCCACTAAATATTTTACCAAATGGGTAGAAGTATGCCTCTTGTTAATGTCACTGGTATTAACATTTCTAAATTTATTCTTAATCAAATAATATGTCATTTTAGAATTCTTCATACCATCATTTCTAACAATGGTAGCAACCTCAAAAACAAAGACATGAAACAACTATGTGCAAAATTGAAAATTACACATAAATTATCAACACCTTATAATCCTCAAAGCAATGGTAAAACATAATCCACTAATAAAATTTTGAACAAAGTGTTACAAAATACTATCAGAGAATATTGAACTAATTGGGCCTATCACATTAATATATCCATTGCTATTGGAGTAATGCCATTTTCATTAGTATATTGATCTGAATCAAGCTTACCCTTAGAATTTGATCTCCCATATTTGTATATTTATCTTCATGGTATAATTGATAACAAGGAATTACTGAAGCACATCTCCATGCTTTAGATTTACTATATAAGTGACATATGGCTACTTTACAACATAATTACCAATATAAGCCTCACATTGCTCAAAAATAATAAAAAGGTCAAAATCCAAAATTTTAATGTTGGTGATCTAGTTATCAAACTAAATTACACACATGACAAAGAAGACAAGTATGACCTAATGGGGTCCTTAGTAAAAGACATATTTGGCCCTAGTACCTGTAGATTACAAATTAATGAAGGACACATTTTACAAGAACCCACTATGGCTAAGTTATTAAATACATATTTTTATTAAATATTTAATTTCTTAGATACTTTTATATACTATATATACTAATATTTCTTACATGTTTCCTACAAATAATTCCAATCTATAACAGCACATTAGTCTCCCTAGCCTTAATTCATATGGTTGGTCATTCAATCTATATATATTACTTTCATTTAAATTCTTGAGTTACATCGTAAGACCATGAATATGACCTGACCATCCTAATGAATATCCTTTATTTCATAATCCAATCTTAATATTTCCTTTTGTTCACAAATTGTCATTTTACAAGTTTATTTTTATTTTCCTTTTCTTTTATGAGTTGAAGTATAAGAACTTGGATAGGACTAGACTTTTCTCACAATAACATTTTAGTATTTTCACATATTTTGGTTTATCTTTTGAGTTGTAGTGTAAGACCTCAAATAAGACCAAGCTTTCCTTATAAAATCTATAAATTTCTTAAAATATATTTAAAACATAATGTTTTTCTTATTAATTAAGGAAATGGGTAAATATTTTGATCTCAAACTTTCTAAATTAGTTTTCATTATTTTATGATAACACCTTAAAAAAAATTATGTTTGCACATTATTGAGGTCAACATACCCCCATTTATGAAAGATGGGGACCCATGTGTCAAATTGTGCAAATTTGTGCATTGAAATTGAAGATCTACTTGATGAGAATACCATTAGCATGATTGCACATTATTTTTTATCTGAAGATCATCCATACCATGGTTTGGTTAGCATATTTGTTCATAGTTCTAGTTTTCCCTTATCTAAAGTGCTGATATTAGATATTTGTCTTTCAGGTTGCAGGTTTAATGGAGCCCATCTACAAATGAACAGGATTAGAATTTTTGTGCTTTAATGTTTCATTGATCTTTTCCTAGCCTTGGTATATAATTGAATAATATTTTGAAACCCTAGCCTAGAATTTAATTAGGACCTTTTAATTCCAATTTAAATTAAGCATGAAAAAATTAATAATGCTATGGGATTAGTTTATTTTTATTTATTAAGGATTAATCATGTTTTTTTACATGACCAAACCTTAGTCTAACATCCATGCTTAGTCCCTTTCATGTCTCGTTCCCCCCTTTCAGACCTTTCTATTATTCATATGGTCTAATTTAAATGAAAAGTCCTTTTGTTATGTTTTTAACTATCACATCTCTTATTTTGGGCATGTCTTTGGGAGGATTGTTTCAGAAATTTTATCTAAAACATTTCCCTTGATGCTAAAATTGTGAAGAAAATTATTCAAATCAATTCAAATGCCTTATACTTATATATGTATAGTAATTTTATCTTTATATTTATAGTAATAGATAAAACTAGAAGATGACAAGTGGCAAGCTTTGTAGGTAGTCCTGTAGATGATCTTAAATTTGATGGTCATGTACTCATTGTTGATGTCCATGTGAACATCAAATGATAGTCATGTAGACAAAAAATTTAAGACATTAAAGAACCTCAATGATGAAATTAAAGTTGAATATCATGCACCTATCAATTATGCCCATGTGGACATAAAATGATGGTTACATAGATGGCAAATTTAAGATAGTAAAGAGCCTCAATGATGATCTTAAAATATACATTCACACACCTGTCAATGATGTCTACACATACATCAAATTATGGTCACATGGACATCAAATAATGGTCATATAGACATCAAATTTAAGATAGAAAAGATATCTCATGGATGAGCTTAAATTTGATGATCATGCACCCATCAATGACATCCGCACAGACATCAAATGATGGTTATGTAGACATCAAATTTAAGATGGATGGCTAGATCTAAATAATCTAAAGATATATGGTCCACATTGATCTATGTAGTTGATCTAATAGTACAAAGGAAATATGGACTTTTCAAAGAGGCTTGAAACTAATGAAATTTGAGAAGGATGCTATGAAAGTGCAACGAAGGTGCTACATAAGTAAAAATGACATAACAAAGATTTTATGGATTGAGGATATGAAGTACCGAGCCAAGAAGAGTTGAATGGTCATCTATATAAAGGTAAGTTGAGATGGAGTCCATTGGTAAGTATTTTAAAAGGATTTGTAGTAACATAGGACCTCTCCTATATACTTGATCAGCTTGAAGATGGGACAATGCCTATATCAGGTAGCATCAAGGAGAAGTGAAGACCCTATGATAGTAATGGAACACTTTATCAACCAGTGGGTGCTAAAGTAAGATGAAAAAAGAATGTTATTTTTTAACCAACATTGTATATTATTTTGAAATAAGATGTTCATTTTTTATAGACATGTGCAATTTTTAAGAGCACATTGTCTATAAGTCAGTCAATTGGAAAAATCATTTGTTTCAAAATAGAACAAAAGGACACCTATCCTATATACTTGTATAAATGTAATTAGATGAGACTGACTAACATGCTACCTTGTATCTTATAAAAGGAGCATTGTCAATTTTTAGAAAGAGGAAGGGAGTTATTAGAACCAAACTATTTTGTAAACTTTGAGTAGTTAATATAAGTAAGGAATTCTATAAATATTATCCAGTATTTGCTTGTGTGAAGTGTTACATGATTTCTCTCTCAGTTTTATAGTTTCACTTTTATATTTGAATGGTTCTTATGGATTTTGGATATGTATCTAGAATGCATAATTATAAATTTGTGCCAATTATATATTAGTTAAAATTCCTTAGGCTTATTTCATTTCTGCACTTCTTTTGCATTTGGGTTAATGTTGTTTGCTTGTAGGAGTGAATATTTAAAGTATGGTTCCTATTTGAATCATTTCATACCTTCCTTTGAAGCTTGTTTGATGTATGTTATGATTTGAGCTTAAGTTGTTTCACTTCATACATTGGTTAAATGCATATTAAGATGATATTTGAACTTTGTCATAATGTCTAATACAAAGACCATCAACATCCTTCTTTCTACCCTACCCTTCTTTTTGCATCTTTTTTAAGTAGAACACCTTAATTTAATTTTAATTATAAATATCCCTATTAGATTAATTATTAGATTAGTGCTTGATCATAATTCACTATTCTTAGCATAATATATTGCATATTTTATATAGATATTCTATTTGTCCATGGTGGCTCCCAACCACCAAATAATATAAATATTGTGAAACAATCACTTGTTTTGCCTCTATTCCACCAATAGATACTAATATTATCAAAACCCACAACTCATGCACTAAATTCTTAAAATTCTAAAATGAGAGGTGTTTCTTAAACACTCTGAGCAATTGTAGTTCACATTTAGGCATGAACACACATTTCCCTACACTTACATCATTTATTATGATATAGAGTCATATTGCCTATCATTGTATCCTTTTCACATTATAACATGTTTTGTGATTTAAGGTAACTTAATGATTTCATGTCCATTTTATTTATATCCCCTATATTTGTTTCACTTTGGGGACACCAAGGTTGATTTCAAGATATCACTTTTATTTAACATGCATGGATAAGAATCTTAGACACCATGCTCTCTAAGTTCTTTTCTTTAGCTACCAAGTCTACGTTTTCTAGTGTTAGTCATTTTTAAGACCCATGTTTGTTATCCAAATCCATATGGAAGAGGAATAGAAAAATACATAAAAAATTAAAATCCAAATCATTTAAATTAAAATTCAATGATAAAAAGGAAACTATTAATCAAAAGTCAAAATGACACCAAAAGACATGATTATTAATCACATATCCTATTCTTAATCAAAGCTCAACCTATACGGTTGGCCTCACAATAGAGCCAAGGTTCATTGGGGTTTAGTAGGCTAGTAGATTGGGATAGGGGATTTCAAAATTATCTATAGTGTTACCTACTTTCTCACATAAGTACATAATCTTCAAATTAGACTGATGAATCTATAAGGGGTCCTAAAGAATGGGGAATACCTTATGATAACGTAGGTCCATTTTAATTTTAATGCATATAGCCTTCATGGGATGATATTTTTACTCCACTAAATAACCCAAATTTGTGTGGTTAGGGAAAATTATTTAACATCCTTAGTGTCAAAAGTCATCTTTTTTTGACAACTTAATTAGAGTGTATTGATTTTGATAAAACATTCTACCTTGGTACCACCTACATTTCCCCCACCACCCATTTAATTTTATCCCTTGATAGGCAAGTTTATTTCGAAATTTGTTTCCCAACTTATATATTACCTTTTCTTCATCTCTTCTTAAATATATGCTACTAATAATTCTATTTTGGGTTAATCCATCTTAAGAAAAAAAATTATATTTTTGAGTGACTATGATTTACTTTTTTACACCACTACCTTATCCTTCTTGGATTTCCTTTATTTCATTTAAAATTTCATAAAATTATTTATCAATATTTTGTGGATAATTTTCATTCCATTTCTCTATTTTTAGCTTTTCCATTCTTGAGTGAGTTTGGATTGTTACTTCTCACTCATCAATGTTGTTTTACTTTATGTTACATTTTCATATTTGTTAAGTTTGATTTTTTGCTTTTTTTTTACATAGATGTTGGTGTAGACACCATAGATCTTCACATCAAAATTTGAAATGTCAAAATCACCTTGGACCACCTTAAGACCAATTTGAACCCTCAGCCCTTAATCGATCCCAACCCGAGTTAAGATTGACAAACTAATTTAGCTTAGCTTTTACCCACCTTTTCCCTTCACCCTCAATCATCGACGATCACCTTGACTGTTGATGGTTAGGGTGCACGTTCTCAACTACCAACATGCAAGCCACCTACCTTGATTTTCTAAAAATAGCTCATCTAGATCCATGTGTGAGCCAATAAATACATGAGATATAACTAGAAGACCTAGTTAACATAGTATTACCACTCTCTTGGCTTGCTTATAAGAAGAGAAGAGCAAGGAGGTGAAATCCATGTATAATTGTTATCAAGAGCTTGTGCATCTAGAGTTCTTTTGTTTTACAGGTCAATCATCTTTAGTAATCCAATAATCTAGCCATCATGATAGAGATCCAATTTTCCACCACTATTATACCAAAGCATTAAGTGTTGTTACTTTGTCAAAATCTACCAATGGGCCAAACTATCTCAATCAACCACCTGATCAGCGTTTTGCAAGATAAGTATTTATTTTTTAGTATTCAATTACTTTATTTACTTTTGCACTTGGCCCAACACCAACCCATCTCCCAAAATATATCTTTGTGATCACATCAATCTAACCATTTACCAACCTAGACCTACACACAGTAATCATTGATGGTTGTCTCAACCATTGACGGTCTGCCTAACCATCGATAGTCAACTTAACTGCTGATGGTCACCATAACCACCGATGGTCACCTCAACCATTGATGGTCACTATTTTAGGAAATAATAATAAGCTATTTCCACCTACCTATCCTCAACCAAATCTAATTTTCTATGTCCTTGCCTGTTCATAGACCCTTGCTTGATTTTTTGAAACAAACCCAATCCATTTGGCACTAGTATTGACTTGTTTATCACTATATTAGTCATTTCTAGTCTATTTATTTATTATCTCTTTTTTTCATTTTTAATAACTTTTGATTTTTTATGTAAGTAATTTTTATTCTATTTATAAACTTAATTATATAAAATATATGGATTGATAGCCCTTGAGAAAGCTCTTGCTTTCAGGATCTAGATAATGCTGATTGATCCACTTAACTATCTTTCTAACCAACCATTTGCTTTAGTACTATTTTATTTGTAGGTCATCCTCCCAAGCCATAAAATACTTTCTTCATAGTCTTCTGATTCAACACATGCATAATCAATAAAGTTTTTCAACCATACCCATATTTAGTTTCTTATTTTCCCTTTCTTGAATATAAATTAAAATTCATTGAAACATTTTGGCATGCCTAGTGGGACCTTGAATCTTTAATTTGGGTTTATTTTGTTTCATCTTTATGCTCTTATCTCTTTTTTACTCATTAATGCAACTAAAATATCTTTTGGGCTTAAAACTAAGTGCACACATTGATTGCTTGCAAGTCTAGCTCACATAGTTTAACTTAAAGCAAATTTATCCTATCATAGCATCACTTTTGTTGCACACACTAAACCAAACCAATTTCATCAATTAAACATAAAAAAAACTTGAGACAAGGACCGATGAGGATTTCATCACCTAGCAATCACCTTACCCCTTCTCAACAATCCTATTTAGAGGTCATTACTAAGGGAAGAACCAAATCAACTCTTTGGTTGAGTTTAAAATATTAAAATTAGTATATATTAGCTAAGCACTTGACACCCTTATCATTTTGGTGTGTAAAGTGAGGGGGTAATAACTAATACCAAGCCACATATTTATTCCCAATATAGATTCCTTTTGAGCACATAAACAACCTAAAATTAGCTATAGACTTCCTTTCTAGTACCTATTTTACAAGCAAAATTTTAATCACACATTTATTAAAAGCTTAATGCATAAGACAAAAGAGAGACTAAAAATAACCTTTAGGACTTAATGTGATTTTTAGAGTGTGATTGCTTTTATTGATCATTTCTTGTCTTCTCTCTATTTGAGTGATGAGATTGTTTGTGCATTTTGTCTCCCTTACCTTGGATGGTTCTAACTCACCAACAATTAAAGAATATAAAAAATCAAAACCCTTCAACAAACTAATTGACCTCTTCTACCTCCTCACCTATAGACTACATCTTTGAATCATAAGACTCTCCTCACCCTTTATGAAGACCTCCTTTACCTCAAGAGGTTCCCCAAGGAGATGCAAACTTTGCCACCTTCTTAGATAATAATCCTATAGCCCTCTAGCATTACCTTAACACTATACCTCATCATACCCTTACTTCAAATACACCTATGGACCCACCTTATGGCATACCTTCCTATCTCATGGGAGACACTTATATTTCCATGATCACAACCCAACCATTGGCTACCCAAGCTTCCTCATGTACCAATAATCCCTTTGATACTACTATGTAAAACCAACTTGCCCAACCTATGAACACCTTTATACCTTCCACCCCTACAATAAATTCCTCCACCTTAGGAGCAACCCAACCATTAGCCACCTATACTCCCCTCACTGTGAGAGTACCCACCACTAGTATTACCAATCTTCCTTTAACCAATGCCTCATTTTTAAGTCTTGTGGTGATTATACCTTCTACCTTACCCCTAAGTATCATAAAGATCACTACCCTTAATTTGGTCGCCAACCTAACCAATGCTCCTACTCAATAGGTGTCCATTATACCAAACCTAGGTTACATCCCTAACCCATATGGGCATATACCTCTACCTACTACCCAACCACCTGCATCCACCTACCCTTACATATCTTCCACCCAACCACCTATCTTCACATACCAATATGTGGCAACATCCTAACCTCCTACTAGTTATTAGTGTGTCACCCAACCATCAGAATAATATGCACCTTATAGACTTATAGGTACACAAACCCAAGTAGACCTCATGAATATGCTCATGGATAAGATGACTACCTTAGAGTCATAAATTTTTGAAGCTCACAATGTCTTATCATATGATCAGATCTATAATGAACCCATTCACCCATCTATCCCTATCAGATCGCATCCTCCTCCATGGGAGCTTCCCAAGTTTTCCAAGTTTCAGAGTAAGGAATATCCCTAATATAATTTTAGGGCATTTAGACACTCATATTATTTGTTTACCTATGATGATTCCCTCCTTCTCCACACTTTTCCTATGTCTTTGTCAATCCTGGTACTAGATTGGTATAGTACCTTAACCAAGCATTCCATCTTCTTATTCACCCAAATCACTCAAAATTTCTTGGATCATTTCTTGATAAATATATCCAAGAAGGATTCCATCATTGACCTCTACTCCATCTAATAGTTTGATGATGAGTCTATTACCAATTTTATGGCCTATTGGAGGATCCTAATTAATCAACTTTTCTTCTCCTTACCCCAACCTGAGTTAATCAAACACTTTGCTTGGGAATTTTCTAAACACAACTCTTCCACATTGTATTTTTAGACCTTCCAAAAAATTTATGAAGATTTCATCATGGTGCATAAATTAGAGAATAGAGCTATCAATGAAGGAAAGCTAAAACTTAAAAACAAAAACTCTACTTACAAAACCAATGAGGCTTCCTCCTTCAAATTTAACAACCAAACCAACACCAAGAATAAAATAAAGGGAAATGTGAACATGGTTATCCTTAAATCTACTATTCCATCATCTACCAACCAACCAAATTCATTTGGTTCCTCAAATCAAAACACCAAAAACCAAAACCAGAACTCCCTGAAGTAATTTACTCAACTTGGAGATTCCTATGCTTTAATCCTGTAGAAGTTATTGAAGGCCAACATCATATAGCTTCCTCCTATCAAACCACCTCAACAATTTTATTATTCTCATCCCATACCTACTTTTATAATGAGAATAATTTATGCACCTTCTATTGAGTAGTAGGACATGGCATTAGTAGGTATAACACCTTCAAGAGCATTGTCCAATATCTCATTAAAAAGGGTGATCTTGTGTTGGATAACCCCAACACACATCAAAACCAAGCCCTTGACACATTTAATAAACCTTTTCCTAATCATGCACCTACCTATAATGAGAGCAACATGGTTGAATGCTCTCATGATGCCCATAATGTTAACATGGTTCTTAGCATGCTCATTGCTAAAGAACCTACTACTCAACCTATGTGTTCCTCACTCTCTCTAATTATTAAGGTAGTGGAGTTACCTTCTCTTATTTTGGAGACCCAAAACATGTAACCACCTCTTTCTCCTCCTCCACTTATTGAGGTAGTGGAGCCATCAACCCCTCCTTTGATTGACATACTGAAACAATCACCCATTTTACCTTCCCCCTTGACCACTGATCAACATACTGCCCCTTCAAAGATCATTCACAAAGATGAATCCCCCATGTATACACATCACATAAAGGAGTCACCCACTCAAACCTTGCCTCCTTTGATTGAGGAAAAGGATGAGGTCACCATCCCTCTATCTAAAGCTATGGGCTTATTTTTTAGGTCCACTATCTAGGGAATAAAACCATCTTACAAACCATTCTTTAGGTTAGTGTGGAAATTTAAATTTGTCTCTAATCTAAACATGGATCCAACCACCTTCTATAAAAAATTAGGTCTACCTTATATCACCAAGAAAGACCCTCTAGCCATACCTTTAATAGGTTAACCCACCACTCCTATTATCTAGACCCTTATCTTACCAACCACATTGATGAAAACTTGTTCCAACCTAATGATTCCTCAACCATTTAAGAAACTAAATCCCAAGAAACCAAATCACATTCTCAAACCAAACTAACCAAACCAACCAAGAACCTTGGCACCTTCCCTAGATAGAGTCTTAATCACCTGTCTGTGAAAGTGGAGCTTACTTTATTGAACCCAACAACTGAATGCCAATCCAAATCCACCAAGGGATTAGAAACACCAAAAGGATAGAGGTTCAAACTCATACCTCCCTCAACCTTTCCTTCTATCTTAGGGCCTCATTCCTTCACTTTGATTAGAAAGTTAGCTATCCCAACCAAGACCCAACCACTACTATTGGTTACACCAACACACTTGATTTTTGACATACCTATTTTCATTAAACCAGTAATAACTAAGTTACCTACCTTAAAACCCCCTACCTCCACTTTTTCAACCTATAACTTACCAAAACCAAAACCACTAACCAAATTCACAACCTTACCTAGATCATCCATCACCAAAACCACTCCCAAAAAGACTTTTACCTTATCAACCAAGGACAAAACCCCTAAAGCCTATATACCATTAGTTGAATCCTAATCCACCATTTTACAAAGGTTAATACAATATTATTCCTTGAATTTATGCCCTATCATTCCATTTGATCCTTTTGGTTCAAAACCTATTTGGTATAATGACCACCAAGTGTGTTCCTATCATAGGATGCTAGGTTATGACATGGAGAGCTAGAAAGCTCTCCAAACCATTATTCATTGGCTCTATGATGAGGATGTTCTATTAATAGATGAACCTCCCATTGTATCATTACTAATCCAATAATTAACAACCACTAGCCAAAACCTACCTATTCCACCAATCTCACCTCAAAGTGACAAAGAACCAAAAAACTCTCTTACCCCAATTCCTCCCTTTATTCATATCATTAATGTGGTCAGGAGAGTGTAATAGAAGGATAAGGGGGAGGCCAATTGTCCATTCCATATACATACCCATCCTCTACCTCCAAACCAAACCCTACCCAAACTTCTTCACGTTCACCCAAGCCCAAGGTATCTATCTTAGGTGCCTCCCAATCTAACACCTCCATGTCCATTAGGAGAGTGGTGCTCAAATAACTTCACCAAACCTTGGTTAGGATGAGATTATATGAATTTATTACTACTTCACCTCATCATCACTAATCAATGATAGAGGCATTACAATCGGTAGAGGTCCAACCTAAAAACCCTCAACCTTTGGCAACCTTTATCATTGTTCTTTAATTTTTTAACCTCTTCATCTTCAAGGATTTGAAAATACCTTATATCCATATAGATGACCCAAATCCACCTATCTTTACTACTACTTACATTAACCAAACCCTCATCAAATGAGTCATGATTGATGGGGGAGATAGTATTAATATCATCTCCTCCCATGCCTATAACCAATTAAACCTTCTAAATAATGTCATGTCTCAAGCCTCAACCATCCTCCATTCCTTTAATGATATCATGACCACTACCCTAGGAATGGTTTTACTTCATATCCATGTAGGAACTCTTTTATGTACTGGAAGGTAAATTAGAATATAATGTTTTGATGGAAATCCCTTAGATCACTCCATGGGTTGCATTCCTTTTAACCTTCATCATTGCATTAAATTTGATCATGAGGGCCAGGTAATCACTATCCATGATGACCCAAGTTCCTTCTTGGCATGTAACATGACCTACTAACTCAATGAAATCCTCTTACCCCCTTCTAGAACACCCTCCTTAACAAAGTATAAGACCTACACCACAAAAGAGAAAGTCCTACCTCCCTCTATAAATGAGGCATCCACAAGCTCATCCATCCCATCTAATTAGATCCCCACCTTAGACCCCTTGGAATCCACATTCTAATGTCTTTCCCAAGGGGAATACCATCTCTTTGCCCTTGAAACTTTCCCTACTCCCCAAGAGTATGGGAAACTTGACTAACAACCTAGGTATGACCCTCATGTCAGGGCCATTATTCTCTTTGGCACTTCAAATTGTCAAACCTGTTTCATTTTTGGGTGAATCAACAAACCACTTAGCACTTCCACTACCTCCCCTTCACCTCAATCATTCACCTCTAGATTCTCTTACCTAGACAAACCAAGTTTTGCCAAAACATACCTTCATAGGTACTCTTGGAGAGGATTTGGTCTCAAATGATATAAATATGGACCACATGATTTGGTCTCTATTGAGACCAAAAATCCTCATGAAAATCATGTCCTTGGTTTCATTCTACCTACCAAGAAGCAAGCCAAACCACCTACCACTGTTATTATTAAGGAAGACACCCCTTCATCACCAACCTCTCCCCCACCTACGTGTGAGGATGATGACATCATTTTTTCATCAACATGATTAGCCCCATACCCTTGAATTATTAAAAGGAAGGGCTAACCATAACCATCCCTTTAACCCATCATGAGATGATAGGATGTGACTCCCCTACCATTAACATTATTCAATACCAAGATGATGATTCCATTCTCACCTACCTTGGTGTAATGGATTCTTACATCCACAAATCCCTTCTTCTTGAGATTTCAACCATTTTGAATAAATCCACCATGGATATCAACTTGGATACTCTAGATGACCCCCACATTGTCAAAATTGGATAATTACTAAATGTTGAGGAACATCAATATTTCCCCTCCTTCCTTCAACCCCATAGCATAACATTTGCTTAGTCTTATAATGATATGCCTAGAATTGACCCCACCATTACTACCCATAACATAGTCACCAAATGTGATTCCAAACCCATCAAACATAAACTTTGATGCATACATCCTCGCATATCCCTTCTTGTCAAAGAAGAGCTTTAACATCTTCTATTTGTCAATTTCATTCAACCCATTTACCATTGCCAATGGGTCTTAAATGTCATACCTATCACCAAATCCATAGGGGGACTATGCATTTATGTGGACTTTTGTGACCTCAACCTTGGTTATTCTAAAGATGACTTTCCTCTATCGAGCATCGACCAGTTAGTTGATCTTACAACTGGCCACAAGATGTTATCCCTCATAGATGGATTCTTAGGTTATAATAAAATATTAATCACCCACAAAGATTAACACAAGACCACTTTTACCACCCCATGGGGAAAATTTTGCTATAGGTTCATGCTTTTTAGATTAAAAAATGCTATTAAAACCTACCAATGTGCCATGACTTACATCTTCCATGACCTTATCCACAAGATTATAGAGGACTATGTGGATGAGCTTATTAGAAAATATAAACTCCAAAAGGATCATTTATCCATTCTAAAGACCATCTTTGAGTGGCTTATCTACTACCATGTCTACCTCAACCCAAAGAAGTGCATTTTTGGGGTCTTATCAAGAAAACTCCTTAGCTTTATCATTTCCCTTTGGGGAATTGAAGTCAATACAACCAAGAATAAAGTAATCCTAGAAATGATTCCTCCAGTCAACCTTAATCAACTCCTCAATCCACACTTCATCTCCTAGCTTTTAGACTGATGCAAACCCTTCCATCAGCATCTTAAGAAGGATGTATCTTTTAAGTGGAATAGTGACTATCAAATGCCTTAGATTCACTCAAAAGGTAAATTTTATCTCCAACTATCCTCACCCCTCCCAAGGATGACCAACCTTTATTCCTTTATATCTCTACCACTGACCACTCCTTAGGAGCAATGCTTGCTCATCAAGATGAACAACATAGAAAGCAAGCTGTATACTACATTAGCTGCATGTTTATAGAGTACGAGACTCAATATACCCATATCAAGAATTTTTGCATAGATTTAGTCTTTTTGGCCACCAAAATTTTCCATTACCTTCTTAACCATAAAACCTATTATAACCAATACCAACCCACTCAAGTATATGCACTCTAAGACATACCAAAACCAATGCATGGCCAAATGGCTCATGATTTTAGCAAATTTTGACCTTGAGTTCCTTTAGAAAAATTTAATTAAGGAGAAAGTCATTATCAACTAATTTTCCAAAGCACCATTAGCAAATAATAAACCTCCTCCTCTTGAGTTCTTTGATGATTCTATTGTGACCCTCTCTCAGGTGGATTTCACCTATCAAGTCACCATGTTCTTTGACAGATCAAAATGTCAATGTGGTGGGGGAGCTAGTATCATCCTTATTCCCTTTGATAGTTATCCTCTTCCTTTGTCCTTCAAGCTTGATTTTGAATTTACCAATAATATGTTTGAGTACAAAGCTCTAGTCATAGGCCTTCAGACTACCTTATCCCTAGGAGTTAAAACAATCAACATATTTGGTGACTCCCAAGTTATGGTGAATCAAATCAATGGATCTTACAAGTGTAATAATGATGTTTTGTAGTAGTACAAATAACTAGTTGATAAACACTTAACATCATTTGAACACTACCACATCCAATTGACCCCATGATCTACCAATAAGTTCATCGATACCATGACTTCCCTCACCTCTTAGATCCCATCTACACCCTCTAACACTAACCTATCTATCATTATATATAGACTTACCTAACCTTCCTATGTCAAACTAAATTATCTCACCATTTTTAATGTGAAGGAGACCCAACTCGACCTTTGGTATCAACAAACCTTCGACTACCTCAACCTTTCCATCATTCCTTCTAGCCTCTCTAGGAATGCTCAAAGAGTGTTTATCTAGAGTACCTCACACTACACCATTATGGGAGGAATTATTTATAAATGTGGCTTCAATGGTCTCCTATTTCATCTCCTACATAGTCATAAAGCTTCTCATACTATTAGGGAAATACATGATGGGATCTATGGGTGACACTTTAGTGGCCTTACCATAGCTAAATTTATCCTTCACCTTGTCTATTACTGGCCTATCCTTAACCAAGACTATTTTGATTATCTGAAAAAGTTTGTTAAGTGTCAACAACACACCAATTTGTACCATGCACCTAGAAATAGTCTTCATGTTTCTACCAATTTTTGGCCCTTTTCACAATGGGGTCTAAAACTTATTGGTGAAATTAATCCCTAATCCTCATAGTGACACCATTCTATCATCACTATGAATGAATATTTTAACAAATGGGTAGATTTTATTCCTCCAATATTTTCCAAAGTAGAGAGTATTATCAACTTTATCAACCATCACATCATTTACTGCTTTGGTGTTCCTCACAAGATTATCACCAAAAATGGTAAATATTTTAAGAACAAGAAAGTCTAGGGTCTATGTGATGCATTCAATATTAAGTTAAGATTCTCCTCACCCTCTCACCCTCAAGAAAATGGATAGGCTGATGCCTCTAACAAAAATCTTAACTACATTCTAACTAAAATAGTTAATGCATTTGGTCAAGACTAGAATTTGCACATCCCTTTTGCCTTATGGGCATATTGTACTAGTATTATATCCCCTATGAGTGCTACACCATTTTATATTATGTTTAGATTAGAGGCCATCTTGCCTCTCAAAGTCCAAATACCCTCTCTTCACGTATCTTTACAAGTATCATTTTTGAGGAGGATAATCCATTTAGCCCAACTCAAGTTACTTGATGAGCATTATTTAGTAGCCCTTACCCATATTCATGTCTATCAAGAGAATTCCAAGCTTGCCTATACCAAACACCTTAAGGTTTGATAATTCAACATCAGAGACCTCATCCTAAAATAAAATTATTATGTCACCAATATGGAGAATAGAAAGTAGGGCATGTTTACTTTCAATTGGCTTGGACCCTATATCAAAACCCATAAGTATGGATCATGAGCTTACCAATTGTCATCCCCTAATTTTGCATCACATTCATCTCCCTATTTTAGGGGAAACTAATTAAAACTTAATCATGTGATTATCCATCATAGTCATATCCTAATCTTGAATAATGGGTACCACAACTCTACCCATGGCATGATTCTCATGGTACTTTCTGCCCCTCTCCTAGGATGGATTCCCATGATCATTTTCATCTAAACCTATTTACACCTAATAAACCTTTTTGTGCTTTTATTTTTTCCTTCATAAAGGTGAAACCTTAAGCCTATATAAGCATGTCTATGTCAAGCAAAATCAAACAAGAAAAAATCAATATCCAAACCAATAGCAATCATGGGCCATTCCTAGCATTCATAGACTGATACCTTGAAGGAAAACTACATAAGCATACTAAAATTGCAAAAATATAAGGTAAACTACTCCCTTAAAGGATAACTATCTCTAAGCCTTGAATAAAGTACATAAACTTAGACAATTCCCTTGAAGGATGGATAAGTAAATCATTTATCAAAAGCACAAAAATTTCTTTGAAGCTTCCTACATCGATCAACTTCTCATATAAAATATCAAATAAAAAGACCCATTTTAAAAATAATAACAAAATCAAACTATTCTTGAAATCCATAATCATCTCTCACACAGTAAAATAAGGTGGAAACTACAATTGGTTTTCACAAGTATACTTTTTGCATCGATCAATCTACACTTTGTATGACATAGACTTGTTTATACTGGCTCTTCAGAAACCTAAAGGAGACAAGTTAGTCTCAAAAGAGGGTTCCATTTTCATCCATTATTACCTTTATACACTATAATCATAGGATTCTAAGCTTACTTAACATTAAGTGGTCAAGACACATTTTTAACCAACCAAATAATTCTAATATGAAGCATTCAAAGGGCTTACATTCATTAAGTAAATCGAACTTTGGTTTTGTTCTAGTCCTTCTCAAAGAAGAAACATCATTCCCTCTTCTTATCTTGTCGTAACTAGTTGATATTTTCATTATAACATTTGTATCTTGATTATATTCTCTATTTTCATATCTCATGTTGTTAATTAACTTACCTCATGTTTTTTTATCCTAGAGAAAATTAATAATAAGCATATGCATGTGTCATAGGTAGCAACATAACCATATTCACAACCATAAAAGACATAATAAAACCATAGCATCCAAGGGAAATAACATAAATGACCATTTTTCACCACATGTTTAAATCTAAATAATGAAACATATACTCATTAAAAGTTAGCATGTCATAATTATAACCAAAAATCAAAGCCATCTCATGCCTCACCAGGTAAGTCTACATCAATGTGTAACATCCATAACATGAGCATAATCCATAAGTAATATAACATCACATAATAAGCATTAAACACCAACACACATCATATACCATGAATATGAGCAATAAACAAAGACCAAATATATAGATCATGACTCAAATAACATCATAATGTAACAAATATATATACATGTCTCTCTCTCTCTCAAAATGTATATCTCCCCACATCAACTAATATGTTGGAATCAAAATGATATACAATAATATATGATATGTATATGTCATAGCTATGCCCCTATGGTGCCACTATCTCTTGGTGCACCACTAGGTCCCAGTACTTGTCCACCTATAGTACCTATCTATCCACCTACAGATGTTTCCCACTACCCTCATGTCACCACACTAGCACTTCTTGACAAGCTTGCTTTATACTCATCCCAATGGGGCTCATCAAGGTACCACCTCAAAACTATAGCCTCATAATATCATAGTTCCTCCATTGTATCAAAGTATCATGCCATGGGGATGGTACTCGATGGTCTTATCAAGGTTGCTACCCCTCCTCTCTACCTCAGGGAGTCCCTCTCCTATGTAACCAATGATAGTGAAGCCCTCACTTGATCCCTATCACCTATGAGAGTAGCAACCTAACCCTATAAAATATCCACTTGACATTGTAGTACTATGACCTATGCCTATGTAGTGATTAATATCCTCTCCCTTTTGGGTCCACATCCATAGGCCCCCTACCACCATCACTATTACCCAAATATGTTACCACATATATCACCTAGTACCATACCATATACCCATCTACAAAGCATGCATCATCTATCTACATCTCGAATAGAAACTCCTCATGATCTAAAAATGTTAGGATTGGATGTGGCTATGACAATAAGATATCTAAATCCTCATGCTTGTACTTAAGAAATACACCTATAATACCTTTTACAAGGCTAAACTTCCTTCACACCCTATCAAATGGGATGAGATCCACCTCTCCCTCCCTCTGATTGAGAATCCACCTATAACTCTATAAGGACAAGGTCTACCTCTGGTAGCTAGGCTATACTATAAGTTAGACACAAGGCCTCTAGATAATGTGACCAATCACTAGTGCACCTAGTGTACCCCTAAAACAATCCAAATCATGTGCACCTCCCCCTGCACCTTAAATAATAAAGTCACCTCTCCACCATATGAAACTAAATAGAAAATCTATCTATGTGTATCCTAATAGCCTCAATACCTAGGTGTGATCATAGGCTCAAAAATGTAGAACTAGGCTGACAATGATATCATACCTCCTATGGGCCCTGAACCCCCACATCTCCTTGTATATCTATAACAAGAGAATATGTACCTAATCAAATATAGTTTTACCTAGTATTAGTTCAACCAACACCCCCAGTAGAAAATATGGGAACCTTTTGCTACTCAAGTCAGGAAGAGTAAAGCGTGAGATGATGATCATGAGCATGGTCATCAATCTCTACTTGCCCCACACCCTCTTATATAATGTACTATAGTTGAACCCCCCAGTATGCCATCTAGCTTGATCACTATTATATCTTTACAATAATTAAATGTGATCCTCCCACTCTTCTCACTCTATGTGATTTACTGATCAGTAATAAGAAGGTGTTCATAGCCAGATCCCATATCTTGATGAGATCTATGATCATGGATGCATCCCAAAGTACATGCTGATAATGCCTCATCACTTCTAGCCCAACCTCCTCTATATGGGCCCAGTCAACTGGGGTTATCCCCTAATGGACCTCTACAAAGATATGCAATACTCAATCACACATCTATATCTGCTCCTAAGCCTAAAAACATTAATTAGCACATAACTTATTTCACTATATTATTTATTATCTTTACCTACCCTTAACCTATTTTACTACCCATTCACTCTTTGTTATCATTTAGAGATATTTACCCAACCCACCTAGCCTAAACCATCTACAACTTTAACACTATCTCCCACCCAAACTAACCTAAGACCCTTTTCTAGCATATTCAAAAAAATTAGATGAGTCAACCACCATCAGTCATGGTGAATATCAATGGTCAAGTGTCCTTATCTTTATGGGTATCAACCATCAATGGTTGGACTCTACCATCGATGATCACTATGGGTGTTCTACTGATGAAATACCCAAAACCCTAAATACCCTAACTATTCCCAAATACCTATAATCTTTCCTAATATCTAACCTAATACCTAATTCTACCCCAACTCACCTACCCCACTCTATCAATTTCTAATTTCACCCACAAAATTTCTCAAATAACACAAAACCCTAACTAGGGCTTAACCTTCTAAAACACCACCTTCACACCCTAAAACAATTACCATATCAAGCCAAGATACCAATATTAAAGCATCCCTTACTTTGTTTTGTGACCATTTTCATGGATTTAGCCATGGAATTCCCATCTTTATCTATGCCCATGTGTTCCCTGCATCCTTAATGCTCTCCTAAGTCCTCTTAATCATGCCAAATTAGTAGGTCCACCTCAACCATAATTTTTAATAATTCCTTGCCCAATATGCCACCAAATAGAGGTTCAATGTCAATAAAGGCAAACATTAAATTGAGTTAAAATTAATTCAATTTTCACTTTTAACCCACAGCCTTTTAGGGTTCCCATCTTGATCATCAATGGTTAGGGTGACCATCGATGATCACCCTTGAGCACCTTAACCATCAATAGTCAGGTGGCCCAATTTTTTCTCTTACCTTAAGAAACCATCTTTAAGTAGAATCAAATGAACTCACCCACCCATGGAGATTACCTTCTCCACCCACCTTGACCACCTCATCCTCTCACCATTAGTCCATTTCAACCTAACTAGTATGCATTTTGTGATGATTTTTGCCTAGTCCTTTTGACCATAATGACAACATTTTCATGTTGACACTTTTGAAATTTTACCACCTCATGCTTACCTAACCCACTTATATCTTATCTAAAGCACTTATTACTTTAGATACCCATGACACTTTACTAAGTTTGTGTTTTTACCAGAAGCACTTCATACCTTGGATACCCACCAAAACACATACATCACTTAGGAGACTTACGAGTGTCCTTAGCTGCCAGACCTAAATGAGATCATGTGGTCCACTTATCACTTGGTCTTCTAGCATTGACCTTTATTTTTACCAACTATGGTAACCTAGTTTATGTGTGATCTTGGTTATCACAACTTTTATCACACTTTGTGCACATATTTACATCGTAAGTGCCTAACCTATCACCTACCTTTGTCATAACATTTTTCTACCTTATGAAACTTGTACCTACTTCTATCTTACCTCATAAACTCCTAGTTTGAGGGGGAACAACTCATCCCATACTCAAGGCAATCAAACCTTTGACTAGAAATCCATTTTTTTTATTTTACATCTTGTTGATTCAAAGTTGCATAATAAAAAAGGGCAAAATATATACACCAAAAATCCACACACCATGATTTTGAATGTTAAAATTGCATTAGACCACCTTAAGACCCCCTTGGGACCAATATAACCCCTTGACCCCTAACTGATCTCAACCTGAGTCAGGATTAACCAAATAATTTAGCCTAGCCTTTACCCACTTTTTCCCTTCACCCTCAACCATCAATGATCAGGGTGCACCTCCTCAACCACTAACATGCAAGATACTCACCTTGATTTTCTAAAATAGCTCATCTAAATCCATGTGTGATCAATTTCATGCACAAGTTATAATTGGAAGACCTATTTAACATCTTGTTGTAACTCTCTTGCCTTACTTACAAGAAGAGACGAGTAGGGAGGTGAAATCCATCTATAATTATTATCAAGAGCTTGTGTATCTAGAGTTCTTTTATTCTGCAAGTAAATTATCATCAAGAATCCAATGATCCATCTATTATAATAAAGAGATAATAATTTACTACCACTCTACCAAAGTGTCAAGTGTCGTTACTCTATTGAAATCATGTCAAAATCCACTAATAGGTCAAATTGCTTTAATCAACCACCTGATCAACCTTCTATAAAATAAGTATTTATTTTTTAGTATTCAATTACTTTATTTGCTTTCACACTCAGCCCAACACCAACCCATCTCCTAAAATCTAGCGTTGTGATCTCATTAATCTAACCATTTACCAACCTAGACCTGCACATAGTAATCATTGATGGTTATCTCAATCACTAATGGTTTATCCAAACATCAATGTTCAACTTGATCACCAATGGTCACCTTAGCTACCAATGGTCACCTCAACCATCGATGGTCATTGTGGTATGAAATTAAAAAAAAATCTATTTCCACTTACCTACGCTAAACCAAATCTGATTTTAGGTGTTTGTCCCTATTTATAGACCCCTACCTAATTTTTTGAAATAGACTCGAGCTATTTAGCACTAGTATTGACTTGTTTATTGCTATATTAGTCATTTATAGTCTATTTCTTTATCAAACATCTCTTATGTTCAATTTTAATACCTTTTACTTATTGATGCAAGTGATTTGTATTCTATTTATAAAATTAATTATTTAAAACATGTGGATTAACAAACCTCAAGGAAGTTCTTGCTTTTGAGATCTAGTTAACGCTAGGCAATCCACTCAACTATCTATCTAACCAACCATTTGCTTTAGTGTTATCTTATTTATAGGTCATCCTCCCAAGCCAAATAGGAGTTCTTCACAATCTTTTGATTTAATGCACACACAATCAAGCAAGTTTTTTAACCATACTCATATTTAGTTTCTCCGTTTCCCTTTCTCGAATATAAGCTGAGATTCACTAAAATAGTTGGATTTATTATTTCACTTTCACTTGTCCTTTGTTTGATTTAGTTTATTAATTTTATTACTTAAAGCACATTTGTTTAGGTTTGTCAATAATTTAGTAATCTTGGATTTTTGGTTATCTAATCTAATCTCATGTTTATCCACTTTTCCTTGGTATTTTGGTTCTAACTTAGCATTTATCATCCTCACTTGCTAATCGATGAAGTGATTTATTTAGCTATGCAAACTTTGTTTATATTGATTTCCTTGAAATAGTTTATTTTTTCTCTTTAGTTTTATATCCTTAAGGTTTTTTCAAAGTGATTAATGTGCCCACCATGATCAAGACTATAAATACAATAGAAAACCATTTGATGATAAAGGTAAGTCAAGTTATGTATATTATACTTTTAGTTATTTCCTTACTACCATTTTAATTTATACTTTTTACTGTAATTTATTAGCTTAGCATTGTGGGTTGCTATGTTCTTTCTCAAATCACCATTCCATATTACAACTACATGACACATGATGATATTAGAGTGGGGCATATGTATACATATTTAATTTTTAAACTTTATCAATTACTAATGATTTTTATCTTATAAGAACCCATCAAATATCAATATCTTTGAGTACATGACTTAAAGGGTGCATCAATAAAGGGGTCAGTAGACCTTTAGATCTTCACAAGATTTTTGGACCCTATACCGCCACCTAAAACCATAAAAAACTCACTTATACACTCCCCTAAGCAAATCACTATACAAAATAGCTGCTACCTAAGCAAAAACCCATTTTTATCACTTTTCCTACTATGTCAATTGGTTTGACCCTATTCTAGGTTTAGTGCACATTATAGAACTCAATCAACACAAGCCAACATATTTTAAGACCTAACGAATCTATTTCCTACCTAAAAAAGTGGACCAAGATGACTTTGTTGGCTAAATTGTAAAGAGAGTTTAGGGTCAATCTATGGCTATAAATACCCACTTAATTCCATTTATAAAGAGAGAATCTTTCACTTTTGAATCATTACTGATCATGAATAAGATTATACAATAAATAAGAGGTTTTATTGCTTAGGTTTTTGACTTGGAAAAGTAACACTTGTATTATGTAGGTATTGGATTCATGGGAGAAGTCTTATAACCTAGAGCTAATTTGTCCTTGTGATCCTTACAAGCCACAACAAACTATTATAAAGCACCATTATCCAAGGGATATATTGAGGCATGACAAGTTCACTTTAACAAGGTAAGTATATTACTAACCCTTCATATTTTGATAAATAGATATTGTAGAGATAATAGATTTGAATTGTATCTCTCCTTGCTTAGGTTATTTATATGTTATATTAGATAGAATTATGTTATCAAGTTTATTATATTTCTCATTTACTCTAAAAGCCTTGGTAAGCACTAGATTACCTTGCATATGTATTTACTAGATTATCTTGCATAGTTATTTAGTAGATTAGTTTGTTTAGTATTATTAGAATCATAAGACCTAGCTAGGGTTCTCATAAAATGACATTTGAATAGAGGCCTTACAAACCTATCCTTTATCATTGTGTGACAAGAGATCCCTTATTATATCTTTATTATATCCATTATTGGTCATTACCTTGATATAAAAATATTTCCAAGTGGACCTATTAGTTGATCACCTTCTTTGAGCTTGAATGTTATTGAGTAGAATAAGTTATAGATCTTTCTAGTTTCACTTGCATACACAATGTATATGAATTTTGAGATCTTTGATAGATACATTAAACTTAAGCTATTTCATATCATGCATGATAAAAATAAGAGAAAACACCTAAGAATTTGGAAGATAAGTAGTGGTACTATAGGTAGAAATGAAAATATTGAGTACTTAAGAAACACTATGAAGAAGAGATAATAATTAAGAAAACTATGAATCATTAAAATAAGTTTGAAAAGGTGAAGTAAAATTAATAATATGATTATAATAAATCTAAGGAAGAATATATTTTGAAAAAAAAAATGAGAAAGACATCATTAGACATTGAAGGATACCGTCTAGAAGGTTGATCATTATTAGGTTAGGGATTTTCTCTTTATATTTTCAACACATTTCACACATATAATTTGCATTCACATCACTATCATTAAAATTTTAATTTGAACATGTATGATTGTTAGTTAAGATCATATATATATATATATATATATATATATATATATATAGTATAATACTAACTCAAAATTTTACCTCCATATATATAAATGATGGCCTAGTAACATTGATAGATGCAATATTGGATGACCTATAAGTTGGATCTACATATGTAAACATCGACAGGATAATATCTAAAAATATAGTTTTGGACCATGAAGATGTAAGCACCATCTCCTCCTACAACATAAAAATTACATATATATTTTTCATTTTCTATGTAAATTAATTATTAGATTTTAAATACAAATATAACTTAAATTTAATATGACATTTATATAAAATATAATTGCATGTGTATAGTTACCAATGTGTGCACACCAAATATATGTGTCAATTCATCGCTCATGAGTATATCATCTAATCCCTTAGAAGAACCACCATCATCATTTAAAGGTCCAGTGCATATAACACCACATCATCTACAATGGTTGGGTCAAGTATACACACTGGGTGGAGTATCTCTAGCATTGGTCTCATAAATCCTTCTTATATGCTAAATGAGTGCATTAATAAGTACACTAAGCACATGCAATGTGTCAATCTCCATGACCTCTTTCTCCATAGAGGGGATGTCAGATAAAATTAGCTTTTGGGTAGTGATCTTTGTAGGATAATTAGGCACACAACCTATACCTAGTCAATCTTGTGCAAAGCCTTTCCCTCAGCCCTAAAACTCACCATAGTCAAGAAAATTGATAATCTCATTGATGATAAATTCATAGTGGAATTTTCTCAAAAAATATAATAGGACCTCATGGTTGTCACATGGTGGGTAATCAAACACCATCCACTATCGATCCTAAAAATTATTTCTAATAAAATTATGTTGGCATCAGTGGATTGGGAAACCTTTAATAGATACTGAAAAAAGGTGCATTAGTTTTTGGGTTGATGAATAAGGAAAAAATTAGGTATTTTGATATTTATTTATCCTTCACCTCATGTGATAACATTTTTTTAGAATAGTAAGCCTTACATATATCTCTATATGATTCCCATTTATCAATTTGAATCATTATCAAGTTAACTTAGCCTAATACTGACTCTAGGGTATTGGCTAAATAGGTGTAGTGGGTATTGGTCTATGTGGAGTCCCTCATTCCCCTAATTATTTGTTCAATTTATATTTTGTTTTATATTATGTGTGCAACTGGATCTTCCTAAATGCCTAAGGAATCTTGTGGAACTATAGGAGGGCTAGGAGAGTTAGAAGGGTTAGGAGGATAGTTAGCATGCTAGTCTCTTGTAGTGGAATGAGATATTAAAAATATAGGATTTATCAATTAAATAATGTAAATAAAAAAAATTATCAAAATTTAGTGTTAATAAGTTTTGTTTTTGATTACTTACCCCCATCTATGGTGGCATTTATAAGTTAGTGAGATATCAAATGATCAAGGTGTGTTTTTATCCTTCTTTAAACATAACATGATAATGGGTTAGCCAAGAGAATGATAGAGAAAATAGGAAAATGAATATAAAATGAGTATTCCCAAGAGTGGACCTTTTTATTTTTTGTTTATATGTGTTATTAAAACTAAATATAACATGTACATGTTATTGGATCTAAATATAATATGTATGTATTGTGTGAAATACATAATGCACATGCATTATGGACATAATGCATATGTGTTAGGGTAAATGTCCACAAAATTGTCCCCTAACTCCATTCACTTACTCATTCCTTCTATTCATTATTTTGACATGGTACTAGAGCTAAAAAAAATTTAAATTATTTTTAGATTGTATAAATTCTTCTTATAAATTATTATATAGATTATTACAATAAGATTGCATGAAATAAATATTGTAATAAATATTATAGTTTTTTTAGAATTATTTTGTTACACATCTTATTTTAAAATTTAGAATTATAAATATCACTGAAAAAATACAGTCATACTAAAAATATAATAATAAAAATTATTATATGAGCACATATATATATTAAAATATTATTAAAAAAATATTTTTTTGTTGTTTTTTAATTAAAAAATAAAAAATAAAAGAAAAAATGAATAAATAATGCCCCTACATGTGTTATTAAAATTATTAAGCCTTCATTTGATTTTATAAACACTAGTCCTGTAACCCTATATATATTATAGTAATTTTATTCTACTATATTAAAATATGTTAAAGTTAGATAACAAATATTATTTATAGTAAATTTTTTTCACCTTAAATATTTATTATAATAATTTTATTTTAATATGTTAAGACAAGTTAAAGTTAAAGAACAAGTATTATTTATAGTAATTTTTTAAACCCTAAATATTTATTATAGTAATTTTATTTTACTAGGTGAATGGAAAATAATCCTAAAGGCTAAATACTTGAAAGGGAAGGACGAGGGTGATTTCATGTGGGAAGAAGGCCCTGCTAATGAATCAACCTTCTAGAAAGCCATAACTAGTTGCAAGGATCTATTGAAGAGTGGCATCTCATGGAAAATTGGCAATGGTGAGAAAATTGATTTTTGAGAAGATGCCTGGATATCCTCCAGCCGCCTCTCTACCTAAGAAATTTGAGCTGGGTGGTATAGGTAGCTCAAGAAAAGATGGGGCTCCAAGATAAAGGATTACTAGGAAATTAAATAAGGAATAAAGTGTTGGAAATTCTTCCCTAGTGAAGACCTAACACTAAAAAAATATCAGGCCATTTAGAACCTCAACTTGGATTTAAGACAAGTCCACATCCCTTCCATCTAGAAGGCAGATCACTTTTTTTTGTGGGTGGAAGACAATGGCTCCTACTCGATGGCCTCGGGACATACCATCGACCTTAATTTGGAAAGTAACTGGAACATTTGGATTTATTTTAGGTAAAACACCTAACCCCCAAAGTTAATTTCTTTTTTTTGGCTTGTGGCATAGAATAAAATATTGATAGTGGATAACTTAGCCAAAAGGGGACTGATTTTCCCTAATAGGTGCCCAATATATCAAAGAGTGAAAGATTCTATTCACCATTTTTTTCTTGAATGCCCTCTTAATCTTATTGTGTTTAACTAGATTTTAAATCACCTTAACATGGCCTAGGTCAAACCTAACAATATCTTAAATCTCATTATGCAATGAAATCCTCCCTAGAATATACCTTCCTTGGTCTTCCTTTGGTGTCTTGCCCTCCCTCACTCATTTTGGTGCATATGGAAAATTTGTAATGATGGTCTCTTCCTCAATAAAAGGCACTAGCTGGAGGGCATCTTCCCTCACCTCTACTAGACTATTTTATAAAATTGGAAAGATTTCCCACCTAAAGATAAAGATCTTACCCCCCTTGGCCCTAATCATTCTAAATAAAGGGACCTTCATCAAGTTTTATGTTCTCCCTTGAAATAATTAATTATTAAGCACACTAAATGGAAGGCTCTTCTGGATGACTAAGTGAAACTAAATTTTGATGGCACTTCCAAGGGTAACTTGGGTCCTACAAGAGGAGGAGAAATTATTAGGAACTCTAAAGGGGAGATTTTGGTAGTGTATGTAGGTCTCATGGGCGATCAAACAAACCATTTAGCTAAGGCCAAGGTGGCCCTCTAGGGCATACAATTGATGTCAAGCATTAACCATAATAGGATCATAGTTGAGGGAGATTCATTGAACATCCTTAAAGAATTAGAAAGAAAAACTACAGCCTCCCATACTATTAAGGACATCATTGATGATTCAAAGTATATTTTAAAGAATATACCTCAATTTTAACTCATATAGACTTATAGGGAAGGAAATAGGGTCATTGACCTCCTTGCCAGTAGTGGAGTTGATCTCCACCTTTTAACTATCATTATGCAAGCAACATCCCCTCTAATATTCTTAATACCATCCATGTTAGAAGTACCAATATGGATTAAAAAAGCAACTCTCTACATGTGCATGACCTCACCTCGATTGGGTGGATCTAAATCAAGTTGATTCACAGTCATTTCAAAAGAAGGGGTTTAATTAATATTACAGGCCTTCAATGGGACTTCCAACCCATTTGTGCCTTATTCATTTCTACCCCATCAAAAAACTTCATCTCTCTCATTTTGATTTTTCATTTTCAATCCCCATGGGAAATGATAGGGATCTACTAGAACCTACATCCTACAAGGATGTCCATGAACAAAATAAAGTTTGGAAAAAGCTCAAAAATGGGGGACTCATAGAATTTATAGAATATATCACTGAGCATAATGTCGAGATAGTCTAACACTTTGTGGTAGCTTTGATAAATTTGAAGGTTACCATACATGACATCATCATTAATGTCTTAGAGGAGTTCATCAGTAATGCCACTAGAATGTCATGCATAAACACCAAGAAATTGAAGGACTAATAAAAAAAGCAAGAGTCCCTGTAATGCTTCTTTAGAATAAATAATTTTGTGCAAATAGAGAAAAATTGATTCCCACAGGTTGACATTTTGCTTCACTAGCCCAAAATTTTCCTTTAGATCATGGGATATATGATGCTTAAAGGGAAATATACACTAATTTTTTCCCACCATTTCTTACTTCTTAATCAATTCATTGGTTTCAAAATTAGTCTTCCTTATTTATTGCTTAAGTCACTAGAAAATACCATCCTGTTTCACCAAAGTAAATGATATAAATCCCATACTTGACCAGGATTTGATCCCCCTTCTTGTTAAGCATGACCAAGACCTTTTAGGCCAAGAGGTTCCCCCCAAGGGTTCCTCTTTTGAGGAGGAATCCTAGGAGGACTCCCCAGAGGAGTATCCTATTGAGGGATCCCACTAGCCCTCTGACCACACCCCTTAGAAAAACTTATCACAACCCCCTAGATGACCTCCTTAAATTATTGTTCATCCCCAAACCAAAATTCATTGAAATAGGGACCCTAGTAAAATCAACCTAGAAATCGAAATCCATCATTACAAAGGATATAGAAAGAAATAAACAGCTACTAGGAAACTTTAACTTGAAGGTGGATTAAGCAGGGTTTAGCTTTGCCAAGCTCATCTATGACTAGAATTCATTAAATAGATAGGCTAAAGAAATAGTTCAAGGTTTTGTCCACTCTGATCATCTGCTATAGTCCCCTGTTATGAAATCACCAAAGGATTTCAAATCCCCCCTAGGGATACTCCTTAACCAATCTTTTATGCAGGTAAAAGGAAAAAAGCACTCCAAAATGATCTTCCTTGGTGAAGTGGTTGAAGGCCCTTAGAATCACACTCATGATAAAGTTTCAAAGGATAAACCAACCATCCTAGTGAAGGACACTATTGTTGCTGATGAACCTCAAGAGGGACCTTCTTCTTAGTTTTGCTAAGGTTTTCTATTTTTATTTTTTTTATAAGTATTATTTCTTTTTGCTTTTGTCTTCTCAGCCCTGGTAGGCTTGTTTAAACTTTCATAATGCACTCTTATGGTTCTAAGTTCTTATAAAGCCTAGATTTTACTATATCAAATTTAAAAAAAATTACTATGTTAATTTAAGTTAAAAATTAAGTATTATTTTTAATGTTTTTCTATGTGAAAGGCTTATAGGAGCATTTTTTATTAGCCTTATAATATTTCATCATAGTATTTTTTTTTACTATGATAGGCTAAATGTTTCTAGGAAATTAATAACAAAAGGTTTAGTTTTTAATAGATTATTTTATATATAAATATTATAGTTATATTATTCTAGTAGTGGCATAAAAAAATAAAATATTCAAAAAATGAATTATTATTATGCCAATTATTTAATGAGTTTTGTGTTTCAAAAAATGTGTGTTAAACTAAAATTTAAGGAGTTTAAGTATTAATAAGAGTGCTAAGCCTCGAGTATTAATTTTTTGTAATAAGTAGAACTTATAATTTGATTTTTCAAAGAGCTATCCTTCAAATAATTTTGAATTGATAGGTGTTGTACCCAACATGCTCCATTTTCAAAATTTGAAATGAGGACCCAGTTTGAGTTAAAATTTTCATATTCATGTTTATTTTGATATTAAAACCTTAAAAATTGAAGTTTTTGGTTAATTTATCAATTTAATCTCATGACCTTTAGTCTAAAGACCTAAATGAGAATTATTATTGAAATTATTCTTATAAATCTATTTGGTGTTTTTAGGCATATTCAGGTTTCAATTTTATTGACTAACAAAGCTAATTGTAATCCATTTGAATTTATTTTTCCCTTTTTAGGTTATGTTTAATTTTTAAGTTGGCATCATTTTTAGCCATGTGAATCTCTTTCACCTAAAGGGTTATAGAATGAAATAGTTGCTATGCATTTTTAATGTTTGAGTGGTTGGGAAAATGAGACCATGTCATGTATGTTCATCTTGTCTACTTGTTATTTACAATACACAATCCCAAGTATTTATATATCCACAAACATCTAGGTCCAATAGATTTTTGCACCTATCTTGATCTCACTCATTTGTATCTTTACCATATTTATTCTTAGTGATCACCTAGAAAAGTGACAACTATACACTTTTCATCATATCATATACTCACTTCTACTAGATTTAATGTATAATTTATAAACCATCTCAAACATATGAATTCACAAGATCTTTCCAAGTGGAATCATCATGCTCATTCAAAACTACTATGTACTCATGTGAATATTGAAACTCAGTGGGCATCCCAACAAGTGAGATCACTCCATGTGTCTTGATCCCACTTACCCATGTCCTAAGAAATAAGCAAAGTTTACAAAATCATCAAGATAACTAAACAATCAAGGACCATCCATGTGTCATAATCTTGGGAAGTTATGACCTAATCTATAAAATGTACATGGTCAAATCCCAAAGACCATCTAGAAGAGCATCAACTATCCACATGGTAGTATCACATTAAATCCAACCTACAGACATAAAAAATATAGTAAGAAATTTGTGATTGAATGAATTAATGTGATTATTCCACATGGAAACATATCAAAGACTCATAACATGTACACATGGAAAAATATATTATAAATGCCTTGACTACCTGTATAACTGAGATCATGTCACATGTTGGCCTCTCACCAAACTATGATGAAAGGCCCAAATTATAGAATTCAAGGTCTAACATCAAGTGAATAAGTAACTACAAGAAACCTATTACACTTTAGATGAAAAATAGAAATCAAAGGAAGAAAGAATAAATTTCACAATAAATCCACATGTGGTGGAATAAATGACTCAATAAGATGACTAAAAAACTAGAATCAATGACAATGTGCCATGTGGAAAATAGTTTCATGTAAGTTATCTTCATAAAATCAAATTAAAAATAGGGTTTGATAGGAGACTAAACTGTTGTCTACAATTAATTTTAACATAAGGATGATCCAATGAATTTATGTCTCATGCATGATGAAATCTATGATAAATTCTACCCAAAAATAAAAATTAAAACTACATTATCTAAAATATAAATAATGAAGATAAAATTAAAAAAATCCAAAACATTTCAAAGTCAACTTAGAATAATACATAGAGCTATGATGGTGTCATCATCTAAAGAACTAGCCTCATTTGTATATAATATGGCTAGAAGGATCAAGTACACAAATACAATATTTGATTCAACAATGCTAGAACACAAGTTATAACATTACATAACAATTTGGTTTGAGGTTGATGGAGTTGAGTCATATGATATAAACAACCAATTATCCTCATTCCCCATAAGGTACATAGATAACCTACTAGTGATCAAGGTAGCTAGTTTCTATAATGCTACCACCAAAGATGAGGTATTTTCATACATTTTTTTCAATTTTTTTATTTCTAGAAAAATCTCTAAAAACATTCTTCATAGGTTATACAACTCAAATCCCATAGCCTATGCATTAATCAATTCCTTCAAAAAATATTATAGACTCCCTATTCCTAATAGACCTACAACTAGACCATAGTCGATGTCTAGTTAGATAATAATAACATCAAAGATACACTCAATAGTTGGGAAGTAGACTCAAACACTATTTTTAAGAGGCTAGATCAATAACATCCAAATTATAAGATTTAAGCCCAGGGTGCAAATAGTAAAAAATTTACTAGATTGATTGTATGGTTTCCTATACATCACCTAAGTTAGAGAGATTTGGGTCCCTTTACTTATCATTATTTTGACTACAAAAAAATTTCCATCCATGTGAGAATTAATTATCTTAAATTAAAAGTTTTAGATGAGAAACACTAAGAAAAAACATAATGTTGATTTTTATATGATGCATTATCTATTAGATGCCATAACTACCACTATGACCCCTTGAGAGTAATATTAAGAGTTGTCTATAGAATATCTAAAGAATAAGATATGCAATGATTTATATATCTTCCATATCTATAGGTTTAGAGGTAAAATGTAGAGCATTACTAATGAACTTTACCTAATAGACTATAAGGAAATTTGTGGGCAAATGATGTAAAGGATATTTGACCAAATCAAAAGGTTAATCAAGAAAATGTGTGATTATTAGTTCTACCTAGACCATACAATGCTTAGAATTGAGGGAACCTATGAGGTTGCATTAAATATACCATGCCATATTCTAGACAAAGTGGTAGATCAAATAATTGCTTTCTAATTATCTAAATAAGTGGACCTAAATATGAAGACAACTAGATAAAGGATTATTCATAAACTTCCCCTTAGCATTGGTCACCAAAAATATACATAGTGGGAAAAATTATATCAAACATGCATGGCGAAAGTTCATTATGGGTTTAATAAAGCATAGTTAAAATTTTGGGATCCCAAAAATGTTATTTATGAAGTCCTTAAAAAATATGGAAACAAGGTGTAGATCCAATATGCACATGAATATTATGTTCATGATCCCATATTCATGAATGTGGAGGATGACATTGGAAAAATTAAAAATATGCATAGATATTAAATTTCTATGAGGGTTTCACAAAGAGTATAAAATGAACCTATTATTTATCTTGAGGATTCTAAGGACATAGATAATAAAGAATAACTTTCATTCCAGGCAAGCGTTCCTCTAGTGCATGAGAGACAAGAGAATATAGTTGAGAGTAACAGGTAGATAGGGCCCAACATATTTAGGGGTCTATCAAGGCCATAAAACATAACTAACCTATCTATTTTAATGATTTTATAAACATATATGGATCCTATGCAACCTACTAAGCTTGTTGCACATGATAGTGTAGTTCAAACAATAGAACTTCCATAAGTAATTGTTTCTCATGCAACACAATAGGTAATTACCATAATAGACTCTACATTAGTATCTAATTTTTTTGTATTCACATCCATTCTTAATTCTATTGAGTCTCTCCCAATTGTCACTATTGTTGAGTCTTTGTTAGTGCCTACCACTATGACATATTCACTTTTAGTTTCTACTGCTCCTTCCCCACCAAGGATTATTACTACTACTCATCATATTATATCCACTTATAAGAGGAAAGGAAGAAATCTCTTGCATTATCTCTAAGTTCCTATAAATAATATAGAATAAAAAAGGTTTGTATAATATATAGGTGCTACATTAGGCCCTTTATTTACTGAGGTTAAGGAAGAGCCTAAAAAGGAAGATGAAATAGAAGGGGAGATTAGACTGGACAATATTGGAGAAGATGGGATGGAATAACAAAATGATGATGATCTTCCTATCCTATCATTACATGTTATAGATGTTTCATGTAAAATTACACTTTGAGTTATAAGAAAGAGAGAAAAGAAAATTGATATGGGTATGGTTGAAAAACCTATTTTTTTATGCATGTATTGAATCATAATATTATGAAGAGATCCTCTTTGACTTGGGAAGAAGACCTATAGATAAGAAATCACTAAAGAAAACTTGTATGTTAGACAGATAGTTGGGTGGATCACCTAGCAATATCTAGATCCTAGAAGCAAGAGCTTCCTTAGGGGCTGCCAATCCACACATTTTAAACAATTAAGTTCACAAAACTTGAAAAAAGGTACATGTATCAATAATCAAAAGGTACTGAAATTAAACACAAAAGTACTTGCTTATAAAATAGACTATAAATGATTGAATTAGTGATAAAATAATTAATACTAGTGCTAAGGGGTTGGGATATGGTTCAAAAATTTTGAAGGAGGTCTATAGATAAATAAGAATAGTAAAAACTAGGTTTGGTTGGGGGTAGATGGGTGAAAATAGCTTGCTGGTTTTCACTACCATAGTAACCCTCATTGATTAGGGTGACTATAGATGGTTAAGGTGATCATCAATGGTTAAGTTCACCATTATTGGTTGGGTATACTATCAGTGGTTGAGTTAATTGTTGATGGTTACTATTTAAGTTCTATTTTTAAAATTTCTAAATAATGGGATCTAAAAGATGGGAAAGGGTTGGTTTGATTGTAAAATGGAAACAAAGTAAATGAATATTAACAAACAAGTACTTGTCTTACCAGAAGTTGATTTTGTTAGTGGTTGAATAAGGTAACCTATTGGTGGAATCTGACTTGATTTCAATAAAATAATAGTACTCAATAATTTGATTGAGGGATGACAATGAGTCAACTCTCAATAAGATTGTTGATGATGCTTAATAATGTTGATATCACTGATTGAAATATAAAACAAAACTCCTAAATGCCTGAGCACATATTAATTATCACATATGGTTTTCTCTTCTAGGCTCTTCTCTTCTTATAGGCATAATCAAGAGGTGGAAGTCAAGGTGCAACCAGGCCATCTAAATGTAATTTTTCCATGTAAAGGCTCACAACAAGATTTAGATGAGTTATATTTATAAAAGGTTGGTGGATGATTGCATACTTTTGGTTCAGGAAGTGTACCTTGACCATAAATAGTCAAGTTTTCCCAAGGATGCTTGTCGATGGTTACCCTAATTGTTGATGGTTAGGTCCCCAAAGGAAAAGGTCCTAAAGGCTAGGTTGAGTCAATTTGTGAAACTAACTGTGGCTAAACTTGGTTAGGCTAAATTAGTGTAGGTTGGTCCTAAGAGGGTCCTAGGTAGGTTTAGGGGGATTTTTGACATTTAGAATTATAGTGTGTAGATTTATGATGTACATTTTTACCCTTTTTGTTGTGTAACTTGTGTGAATGAGCTATAAAATAAAAATGGAGTATGGGAAATAGGTTTGGTTACCTCAAGAGTGGGAGGATGTGTTCCCCCTCAAATTAGAAGTTGATGTGATGAAACTAAAATCATGTCAGGGTTTAATAAATGGTAAATGGTGAGTCACAAGGTGGTGACATGAAGTTAGGCATTAAAAATGCAAACTTTCACACAAAATGCAAACTTTCACACAAAATGCAACTATGTGTGATTAGTCAAGATCATACAAAGACTAAAGTTGCCAATTTTGGTAAAAATAAGGATTGATTCTATAATTATAAGTGATAGGGTAGCTAGTCCACAACACTAGTCATGGTTTATTGGGTGACTTTATAAATCATCTAGATAGGGTTGTGTTAGGCACATGTATCCAGGGTAGGAAGTGCTCTTACAAAACAACATGATTGGTTAGGTTGTGCATGAGATGGTATAGATTGCAAAAGTTCAACATGGAAATATGGTTGATGTGGTCAAATGGACCATGTAAATTTGTCATAAAATGAATGAGTAGTTTGGGTCAAAAATACCTAGTGTTGAGGTGGGTGTGATCTAATGAAGGGTAAAAGAAAGGTAATCTCTAAAAGTTCAAGCTCTAGTTGATGTGAGATGAGGTGATATTTAAGGTGAAACACCTAAGTGAGGGCTCCACAATTTAAAAGGTTAAGGGCCCTGACCATCTATTGTCCCCCAAAATATCACTCATTTTTGGGACAACATTTGAACTGTTTTGGTCCTACAGACCAAAATTGTCTCTTCCCTTTTTGAAATTTGTCTCAGGGATTCAAATTCCTCATTTTTCAAGCTTATCATGAATCTATAGACTCTATAGGCTTGAATCTATAGACTCTACAGGGTTGAATCTATGGACTCTACAAGAAAATAAAATCTATGGATTCTACAGGAAAAGAAAATCTACGAACTCTGCAGGCCAAGTTCAACAGGCTTCACAAGTTGATTTCTACAAACTCTGTAGGAAAGAAGCAAGCTTTCAACACTTAGGCGATCCCAAAGTTGGTTCAATGACCAAGTTCAACCAAAAGAGTTCATTGGCAAGTTTCTAAGCAAGGATTAAACCATTGAGCCTTGAACCATTTTAGTTCAACAGGCTCAACAGGTTCAAAGGTTCAACATCAGCAATAAGAGTTCAACTGCTTCCAGGTTCAAAGGCTTTTACAGTTAGGTTCAAAGGCTTTTACAAGTAGGCTCAATCAAAAGAACAAGTTTCCAAGGCTTGAACCATTGAACCATTGAACCATTGAACCACTTTGGTTTAAAGGTTCAATGGGTTCAAGGTTTAATAGGTTCAATGTGTTTGGTTCAACGAGGATCAAAAGGACTTAGCCAAATCAAAGAGAATGAACTAATTGAATCGATGAACCATTGAATGACTTTATTTTAAAGGCTTGGTTCAATTTAGTTGGTTCAATTTTTTGGTTCACTCAGTCAGTTCATCAAACAATTCAACGGCTTTTGGTTCAATCAAAGGGTTCATCATCTTGGTTCAAAGCTTGGTTCATTAGCTTGGTTCATTAGCTTGGTTCAAAAGAGCGGTTCAATGCAAAAGTTTAAAAGAGCCTCCTGAAGGACAAGTTCCCTTATATAGGGCACTTGGTCGATAAAAGCACCCTTCAGAAGAGTCATTTTCAAAGAAGCTGCAAAGGTAAGTTCTTTCAAAATTTTGTGTAAGGTAGTCGAAAGACAAAGGGATTTCCTTCAAGAAAAAGACTAAGGCAAGAAATAATTCTTTTGAAATTTTGTCCGAAGGAATTCCTTTAAACAAAAAGTCTGAAGGAATTCGAAAAGGCTACAAATGAAAGCCTAAAGGAGTTTCTCAAGGCCAAAGAATGAAGCAATAATTCTTGCAGACTCTTTGTCTGTGGAAAAATGTTCATGAAAAAAGTCCACGAGAAAATGTCTGCAAAAAAATTCTACAAGAAAATGTTCATGGAAAAGGTCCACGAGAAAATGTCCACAAGAAAACGCTGAAGGATTCCAAAGATAAAAGGCCACCAAAGGACCCCGAAGGGCAGGTGCCCTTGTGGGGGACTCTCAACTGCCAAATTAAAGGACACTTCCCAAAGCCAAAGGGTCACCTTCCCTTTGAGAGAATGCAAAACAAGAAAGCCTTAAAGAAGAGCCAAAGAACTTATTGACCTACCGGAAGAAAGAAGTCCAAAGGCCATCTGAAGATCACTCAAAGGGAAGATACCCTTATGGGGGGCTCTTCTCGACCCAAAGCAAATCATTTATTAAGGCCTAAAGGGTAGGTCCCCTCTGGGAAAGCTCAAATGACAAGTCAAAGGAATTGTCGAGGAAAATGATGTGCCCACAGACATCAAAGTTGTGACAATGAAATAGCCGTTGATCCTTCTAGGTTTAAATCTATGGACCTAAATGCATTCAAAGGCTTTAAGGCTAAGATCAGTAGGAAGTGACTAAGGAACAAATGCATCAAATTGAATTAAGGACCTAATTCAATTAAGAAAAAAATGAGGAATGATGATGAAGGATTAGAAACATTTGTGCATTAGATATGTTTCTAGAAGTATATCGTTAGGTGGACATTGAAAGATGAAAACTTTTAATAGCGTGACTTGTTTCTCTACATTGAAAAAAGTAAATGGGTAAATGCCCCTAAATTATAGCCTATCTTCTTAACAAAATTTAATGCAACATGATGTGTTACTATTCCTGAGTCCTCCTTGAAGAGGCTATATAAGGGACTCTCTTTTATTGTAAAGAGATATCTCTCTCTGACAATCAAAAACAAAACTCTACCCAAATTGAAAGGCATTACTGAGACTTTGAGCTTAGATTGTTGATCATATTTTGTTATTGGAATAAGAAAGCAAGTGACTTTTCAGACTTTGTTTTGTGATATCTTTGTTGTTAGGGAAACTATTCTTATGTCTTTTTCCTTAATATATTTTTTGTTCCTTTAATTCAACAAGCAAAATTAGTGAAAGTAGTCTGAAAGGTGTCCTGAAGCCAAATATGGAGAGACTTTGTACCCCCATAATTGTCTTTAGTGTGTTTTATTTTTGTTTCTGTGTAAAGGACCTTGGGACAACTTTGTGCCCTCATTGTCCTTCGTATCTCACTCTTGGGCAATTCAGGTGGAGACTTTGTGCTACATCTCAATTTGCTGGTTACTACGTCCTTGGTTACATTTTGTAATTACTATTAGGAGTATTCTTGTGGTTTGCTGAATTGTACTTCTAAAAGAAGAGGAGTGCTTTCAGTCACTTCCCTTGAGATTTCTCCTTTGATCCACATGCATCATCTCTAAAAAAAGAGAGATGGATGGTTTATCTTACCCTTGAGTATTATATATATATATATATATATATATATATATATATATATATATATATATATATATATATATATATATATCCTACCCTTGAGATTTATTATGGTTTGCTAAATAGTACTTTTGAAAGAAGAGGAGTGCTTTCAGTCATTTCCCTTGAGATTTCTCCTTTGATCTGCACGCATCATCTCTAAAAAAAGAGAGATGGATGGTTTGTCCTACCCTTGAGTAATATTTTATATATATATATATATATATCATATCTATAAGGAACCTACCCTTGATGAGAGGAGAGATTAATCCCCTTTTGATGTGGTAAACCTACACATTTGGATGACCAATCTTCCTACTTTGGCTGATCAGACCTATTTTGTTTATCAATACACTGATTGACAAAATATTCAACCAATAATTTTTGGTGACTCTGCTAGGGATATACATAATTTTGTGCAATTTGGTACCTCAAGTTTCATATTGAAATATCACCTGTGTCTTACCCATTATCATTATAACCCTTATCCATTACAAACTCTGGTGGCTCCATTTCATGTCTTACCCATTATTCATTATAGCCTTACCATCTTCCTCCACCTCTATTATTTTATCTGGTCTACAAAACTAGAGCTGCTGGGAAAGAGTACATAGTTTGAAGCCTCAAGCCTTAAGCTAAAGTTGAGCCAGTCCTTTTCCATTTTTGCCCTATAATCTGGCTACTCCATCCAAATTTTTTATCTCTATTTTTATTAATTAAATCATGGTAGTTCGAGGCCCCTAGGGTAACTCTTTTGGCCCACTCAACTTGGCTCCACCTCTGCATGAACTCCCATGTAGTTCAAGAAAGAATTTCCCCAAATTCTTTAGTGATGGGATAGTTCATCCTAATGAACACATTCCCACCTTTAACATAGCCTGTGGTGTTATAGGGGTGGAATTTGAAGATGTGGTAGTCAGGCTTTTTGTGGAGACACTATAAGGTGCTACTACAGACTCGTTCTACCATCTACAAGCTGGATTAGTGACTAACTGGGATACACTTAAAGCCAAGTTTGAAGCAAGGTTCAAGCCCATATAAAATGCACATGCCTTACTAGCCCAACTCACTCAGATGAAGAAGAAGCCCCATGAACCAATGAGGGATTTTATTGCTAGGTTTGATAAGCTAAGGCATATGATTCCCATGGTAGCCTCGTTAACACCTCAGAACCTCAAATGCTTCATCAACTCACAACTACCTGAAGTGAGTTTTCTACTGAGACGAGCTAGCCACATAGACCTTACTACTACTCAGGACTTGGCTACTAAGGTAGAAGATGATCTTATCTTGGTAGGAAAGATAAAGAGAGACCCAAACAAAGGCAAACCCTCTTCATCTTCTGAATACTCACCCATAATCACCAGTGACCCAATGGTACAAAAGATGGCAAATGAATTGCTAGCCTTAAAAAGGCAAATGGCACAAGGTATGTCTTCTGCTCCTCTATATAAATATATACCAAGGAGGACATTCCCTAATCAGCCATATCAAGGCAATGCTGCCAAAATTCAAGGGTAAAAAAATCATCTTCCTCCCCCACAGAGGAACCTTGCCCTTGAAGCACCAGATATCATGTTTCCTATTTCTAACCTGAATTTGAGCAAGAAAATGGAGTTGATCTCTTTAGAGAGGATCTAGAAGAATCAAATGGAAACTCCCACATTGGTTTCCTAAATTTCAAGGATGAACCCAGAAGTGAAGGTGAAGTAGTTGAAGGATCATATGCAGTATTCACTAGGTCTAAGAATCAATCAGCCTAGTAGGCTGACAAAGAGAAGATAGAGGAGTGACCCCAACTAGAAATTTCAATTACTAAGCAGAGAACCCCTATTCTTTTTCAGTTAAAGGACCTGGTGATTGCCAAATAAGTAAGTACATCAAACATCTCTACACCTTCTACTTCAAATTCATAGATCAGTCCTCCCCCTTCCAAAAACAAAAAGGATGAACTCCCATCCTCTCTTCCAAGTCCATCTCAGTCATTTTCCATGATTGATCATGTCAAGAAATCCAAAATTCAAATGACTAATTTTGAATCCCCACAAGCCAATCCTAAGAAATTGGACATTGATGGAGAACTAAGTGTGGACCTATCTCAGGAAAAAATTGTGTTCACCCAAATGTCAACCCCAGCTACACAAATTCTGTTTGAGTCTTCAGGCAGGGGTAATTACTTCTTAACCACAAAGGATGCTCATGTCTCAGCTGATGAAACTCCCATAGCTGGAAATCCAAGATTTCATCCAAACAAGGCATTAGAAAAATAGGTAGGGTGAAGTATAAATCAAGAAGGATCTTCCATCTCCCATAAATAGAAATTTGATAGAAGATCAACTTTTGATGATGCTTGGATCTTGGAATCTAATGGTAGCATTTCTTACATAGCTAGATATAGATCTTTATTGCTCAAATTGACGACTACTCAAGATGAAGAGATCAAACTCCTTCACACCAAATGAGGTGCTGAGCTGATGGTTTATCAAGGGTCTGATGCTGACAATCAAAGCATGTGTTAGACTGGACTAGTAGAACAATAAGCTATAGTGGTGGACCATACTGCTGTATTCCAAAGTCAGCAAAAGGAACTCTTCATAAGGAGATCAAGGAGTTATGGTTTTCAATTTGAAGACCACATCTTGCCATGGAGCAAGAAGAAGAAAAGGCCAAGAGGAAGATGCAAAAAATTGGTTTCCTAGTGGAGAGCTCCATTTGCCTATCACCATTTTTGGGGGCAAAATGGTTTCCTACTGGTTTACCAAGATGGCACACTATTTTCACTTCCTCTCAAGAAGCAACATCTAAAACACTTCAAATCTTGAAGTATCAGATCATTGCATCTGTACATATGTATATTTGTATAGTTTTTAATTCTATTTTGTTTTGTTTGTTTCCATTTTTTATGCATTTCATTTCTGGATAACATGACTCTATAGCCCACTGGTACACATGAAGACACTAGAGATTCTAGATTCTACTCCCTTCAATTATTTTTTACAATTGATAGAAGCTCCCCAATCGAAGCTAGCTATTGTCCCCCAAAAATATCACTCATTTTTTGGACAACATTTGAACTATTTTGGTCCTATAGACCAAAATTGTCTCTTCCCTTTTCAAAATTTGTCTTGGGCATTCAAATTCCTCATTTTTTAAGCTTCTCAAGAATCTACAGACTCTACAGGATTGAATCTATAGACTCTACAGGCTTGAATCTATAGACTCTGTAGGAAAAGAAAATCTATAGACTCTACAGGAAAAGAAAATCTATGGACACTGCAAGCCAACTTCAATGGGCTTCACAGGTTGATTTCTATGGACTCTAAAGGAAAGAAGCAAGATTTCAACACTTAGGCAATCCCAAAGTTGGTTTAATGACCAAGTTCAACCAAAAGAGTTCATTGGCAAGCTTCTAAGCAAGGATTGAACCATTGAATCGTGAACTATTTTGGTTTAACGGGCTCAACAAGTTCAAAGGTTCAACATCAATAGCAAGAGTTCAACCACTTCTAGGTTTAAAGGCTTCTATAGTCATGTTCAAAGACTTTGACAAGTAGGCTCAATCAAAAGAACAAGTTTATGAGGCTTGAACCATTGAACCATTAAACCACTTGGGTTCAAAGGTTCAATGGGTTCAAGGTTTAACAAGTTCAATGCATTTAGTTTAACGAGGATCAAAAGGACTTAGCCAAATCAAAGAGAATGAACCAATTGAATCGATGAACCATTAAACCACTTTGGTTCAAAGGCTTGGTTTAATTTAGTTGGTTCAATTCTTTGGTTCACTCAGTCAGTTCATCAAATGGTTTAATGGCTTTTGGTTCAATCAAAGGGTTCATCATCTTGGTTCAAAGCTTGGTTCATTGGCTTGGTTCAAAGCTTGGTTCATTGGCTTGGTTCAAAGGAGTGGTTCAATGCAAAAGTTTAAAAGAGCCTCTTGAAGGACAAGTGCCCTTGTAGAGGGCACTTGGTCAACAAAAGAACCCTTCAAAAGGGTCATTTTCAAAGAATCTGCAGAGGTAAGTTATTTCAAAATTTTGTTTAAGGCAGTCGAAAGACAAAGGGATTTCCTTCAGGAAAAAGACTAAGGCAAGAAAAAATTCTTTCAAACTTTTGTTCGAAGGAATTCCTTTGAACAAAAAGTCTAAAGGAATTTAGAAAGGCTATAAATAAAAGCCTGAAGGAGTTTCTCAAGGCCAAAGAATGAAGCAATAATTCTTGTGGACTTTTTGTCCATGGAAAAATGTCTGCAAAAAAAGTCTATGGGAAAATGTCCGTAGAAAAATTCTATGGGAAAATGTCCACGAGAAAACTCTGAAGGATTCTAAAGATAAAAGGTCACCAAAGGACCCCAAAGGGTAGGTGCCCTTGTAGGGGACTCTCAGCTACCAAATTAAAGGACACTTCCCAAAGTCGAAGGGTCACCTTCCCTGCGGGAGAATACAAAACAAGAAAGCCTTAAAGAAGAGCCAAAGAACTTAGTGACTTGCCAAAAGAAAGAAGCCCAAAGGCCATCTGAAGATCACCTGAAGGGTAGATACCCTTGTGGGGGGCTCTTCCTGACCCAAAGCAAATCATTTCTCAAGGCTTGAAGGGCAGGCCCCCTCTAGGAAAGCTCAAATGACAAAGCTGAAGCAATTGCTGAAGAAAGTGACATGCCCACAGACATCAAAGTTGTGACAATGAAATAGCTATTGATCCTTCTAGTTTTAAATCTATAGACCTAAATGCATTCAAAGGCTTTAAGGCTAAGATCAGTAGGAAGTGACTAAGGAATAGATGCATCAAATTGAATCAAGGACTCGATTGAATTAACCAAAAAAAGAGGAACGACGAGGAAGGATTGGAAACATTTATGCATCAAATATGTTTCTAGAAGCAGATCACCAAGTGGACATTGAAAGATGAAAACTTTCAATAGTGTGACTTGTTTCTCTGCATTGAGAAAAGCAAATGGGTAAATGCCCCTAAATTCTAGCCTGTCTTCTTAACAAATTTCAATGAAACATGATGTGTTACTATTCTCGAGTCCTTCTTGAAGAGGCTATATAAGGGACTCTCTTTTATTGTAAAGAGATATCTCTCTCCGACAATTAGAAACAAAACTCTACCCAAATTGAAAGGCATTATTGAGACTTTGAGCTTAGATTGTTGATCATATTTTGTTATTGGAATAAGAAAGCAAGTGACTTTTTAGACTTTGTGCTATGATATCTTTGTTTTTGGGGAAACTGTTCTTATATCTTTTTCCTTAATAGATTTTATATTCCTTTAATTCAATAAGCAAAATTAGTGAAAGTAGTTAGGAAGGTGTCCTGAAGCCAACTATGGAGAGACTTTGTGCCCCCATAATTGCCTTTAGTGTGTTTTCTTTTTATTTTTGTGTAAAGGACCTTGGGACGACTTTGTGCCCTCATTGTCCTTCGTATCTCACTCTTGGGCAATTCAGGTGGAGACTCTGTGCTACATCTCAATTTTCTAATTACTACATCCTTGGTTACATTTTTTAATTACTACCAGGAGTATTCTTGTGGTTTGTTGAATAGTACTTAAAGAAGAGGAGTGCTTTCAGTCATTTCCCTTGAGATTTATCCTTTGATCCGCATGCATCATCTCTAAAAAAAGAGAGATGGATGGTTTATCCTACCCTTGAGTATTATTTTCTATATATATATATATAGCATATCTATAGGGAACCTCCCTTTGATGAGAGGAAAGATTAGTCCCCTTTTGATGTGGTAAACCTACACATTTGGATAACCAATCTTCCTACTTTGGCTTATCAGACCTATTTTGTTTATCAGTATGCTGATCAACAAAATATTCAACCAACATCATCGATACTTAGAGGTCTTAGGGTTAACTGTTGATGGTTAGGTTAATCATCGATGGTTAAGGAAAACCTTAAAAACACATAGATGAAAAAAGTAAAATGTGAAATTATTTTTACCATTTTGACTTGGTGTTTTGCTCTCTAGGTGATTTTTATGTTTGGCATTTTATATGTGATCATGAAGAGATTTGGAATTGGTGGGTCTAGTGTGATTGCTAAGGGAAATTATATCAGAGTGGAATTGACTCAACTACCCAAATATTGATGGTCAGCTTCATCATCAATGGTCATCTTGACCATCGATGTTCACTTCATTAACTACTCCATGATATTGGACCTCCATAGTGGGTTGGGTAGGGATACCACCAAATAGGAGTGTAAGTGTAGGTATAGGTGTAGGTGTAGGTGGGGACAATAGTAGTGGTGCCCTAGGAGAATGATTGATGCATGTTTTGATGTGTTGGTAGAGATAGGTGTACATTATTTTGATACCAGCCTGCACATTGATGTAGTGAGATGTACATGTTTTGAGAGAGAATTGACACATTATTACATGTATTATTTATGATGACATGATCTATATGATGATGATGTATGGTTTATGATGTATGTTTATGGTTCATGGTTTATATGCTAATATAGTTTTTTATGTTTATGTTTATGGTTGATGGTATATGATTTTATGCATATGATTTATGAGATGTTGACTCAGCAGCTTAGGCACGTGATGTTTAAAAGATGGTTATGATGCTCTAATTTTTGTTCATGGGTATGAGAGGATGTGTTATGGATGGATATATGTCTTATGATGATGTAATTGTAATGAATTTATTTATGCTTATGTTGATATGGTTTTCATGATTTGATGTTATAAAATGTATTGTGGTAATGTTATGGTAAATGGATAGATAGGTAGATGATATATGATATGGTTAATGACTTTTTGATCATTAGTTTTGATTATTTTCATGATGATGAATGGTTTAATTAAGGTTGATTATGATATGATATAGGCTCTCATGATGTTGTAATGATAGATGTATAGGATGATGTGTATGCTATGATGTGATGTGATGAAATTTCAAGGTGGTTTGATCATAGATAGTTAGATGATGTGGTTCATAGATGCTTTTGATTTGATATTTGTTGTTTGTGATCATGGAGATAAAATATGAATATGGTTAAGGATGCAATGAGAATACTTAAAGTATGTAGATAACAAACATAAATGTAAGGAAAGTGATAAAAATTATGAGAGGTACATGTACATGAACCAATAAAAGATAAGAAAAGGAATGTAATGCCTTTTCATTGATGAGGAAAAAAAATGAAACCCAAAGTTGGATGGGATTAGTGAAAATAAGCCTTTAAAATACTTTGCATTAGCATGCTTAGGTTAATAAAGGGGTATCTTGATCACATTGTGTTAAGTAAGCTCATAGTCCCACACATATGATATATGGAGTGAGGATGGGTGAAATTAGAACCTTTATGTGAAACTAGTATGCCTCTTCTATAGGCTTCCAAGAGGATAATATAAGCAAGTCTATGATCATATATAAAGTGTAGACCAATTGACATGAGAAGTCTACTGAGGAGATTCGATTGCAATTTTCCAAGATTATTGATTTTATGAGAGCCAATTATGGTGTTTTTCATTGTTGTTACTTTTGCTTATGGGTTTTAATACTTTTGATTGTGCTTTGGGGAAGCTGATAGATGTAGGAAGCTTCCAATAAATTTTTATCTTTGACAAGTACTTTACTCAACCATCCTTCAAGGGAGTGTTCTAAGTTTTTATGCTTAGTTTAAATGCTTTTGATTGCTATCCTTTGAGAGAGTAGTCCACCTTATGTTTTGCAATTTCGAATAAGTTTTCAATATCCACCCTTCAAGAGTGAAATATATAAATGTTAAGAATTACCCATGATTCATTTTTGATTTTGATGTTACTTTTTCTTTTATTTGATTTTGCTTAACATAGACTTGATTATACATGCTCAAGGGGTTACCATTATGAAGGCAAGACTGAGAGAATAAGAAGGTTACATAGGTGAAAAGAATATTAGGTAACAATGACCATGGGAACTGATCTTGAAGAGGGATCAAAAGTACCATGAGAATCATGCCATGGGTAGAGCTATGGTCACCATAGTTCAATATTAGGCTATGACTATGATGGATAATCACATGATTCAACTATATTTAGTTACCCCTAAGAAGAGGGAAATGAATGTGGTTACAGATGATGAGCTTAAGTTAGACAAATGATGATTGTGACTCCTTATTTAACAATAGAAAAGATGTAGATGCAAAGAATTGAGAGTCTTATGTTCTAATTTGCCTTTAAAAGAGGACAAATGATAAGCTCCTGATCAGTACTTATGGGTTATGATGTAGGGTCCAAGATAATTGAAAGTAAATTTTCCCCTTTTGCTTTTCTCCATATTAGTTAGATGTTGATTTTCCTTGAGAATGAGATCTCCAATATTGAATTATCACACTTTCAAGTGTTTTTTTTCAGAACACTAGATTCTTTCTTGATAGACACAAAGATGGGAAAGAGAAGCCAAACAATACTTGTAAAGTATCTCAATTTAGGCTAAAAATTCTTGATGATAATTGTCTTCAAAAATAAGGTCATATAATGATATGTGAAGAGAAGGTATTTGGACTTTAAGAGGTAATATAGCTTCAATTCCAAACACTAGATAAAAATGTGTATAACTTGTAGGGGTTTAGATGCTAGTAAAATATGCCCATAAGGTGAAAGGGATGTGCAAGTGTCAATCTTGACCTAAGGCACTGACCATTTTGGTAAGCATGTTGTTTAAGAGTTTTGTTAGAGGAATTTGCTTATCCTTTTGCTTGTGGGTGATTAGGTGATGGGAAGATTGGTTTAATCCCAAATATGTCACAAAGACCTTGAAGTTGTTTAGTTTTTAAGGATTTATCATTGTCAGTGATGATTTTATAGGGAACACCGAAGTCATAAATGATGTGATGGGTGATAAATTTGATAATATTGTTAGATTTTGTCAAGATAAGAGGAATATCCTCTACCCATTTGGTGAAATATTCAGTCACAGTGATGATAGAGTGATGTCGATATGAAGAGTTGGGATTAATTTCACCAATAATGTTTAGACCCTATTGTGAAAAGGTCCAAAATATAGTGGAAAATTGAAGGCTATGGTTGGGTACATGGTGAAAATTAGCATGTTGTTGACACTTGACACACTTTTTCATATATCACATAGTCTTGGTTAAGGGTAGGTCAGTAATAGCCCAAGCAGAGGATGAGTTTAGTCATAGTGAGTTTACTAAAGTAACCCCCATAAATACCATCATGCATCTCCTTGATAGCATGAGAGGATTCTAGACCATGGAGGCAATGGAATAAGATAATATCAAAGTCATGTTTATAGAGGATTCCTACCATAATGGTATAACAAGATGTGCTTTGGATGAACACTCAATGGGCATTCCTAGAAAGGCCAAATATATTTGAAGGTTTGATGATACCAAAGGTCAAGCTAGATCTCCTCTATATTAACTATGGTTGGAGTATCTAACTTAACATTGGAAGGTTTGATGAAATGATGGAGAATGATTGATATCTTAGAGTCTGAGGGTGCTGATGGGATATGAGAGGTGAGAGAAGCCATGGTGTTGGAAATATTGTTGGTAGATCATGGGGTTGTTTGAATATGGTAGTGTTTAAATGATGTCAAGAGTTTTATGACTTATTGGTTGTATAGTTGAAAATTTTAATTCTTAGACTGGTATATGCCTTTGACTTGATTAACCACAAGCTAAGAATTCCCAAACATATTGATTGTTCAGACTCCCAACGCTAATGCGATTTGAAGACCTATTACTAGGGCTTCATATTAGGCCATATTATTGGTATATTCAAATTCAAGTTTAAAAGATAAAGGAAGTGGGAGAATAACAATGGGGATAAGGATGATACCATCTCCCCCACCACATTAACATTTAGAACCATCAAAGAACATGGTTATGTGATTGGTGAAATCTGCTTGGGATAGCCTTGTGATAGACTCATCTAAAAATTCAAGAGGAGTAGGTTGGTTATCTTTTAGGGGTGTGTCAACCAATTGGTTAGTGATGACTTGCCCCTTAATTGAATTTTTCTAGAGGAAATCCAAGTCAAACTCATCTAAAATCATGAGCTACATGGACATACGTTGGTTTTGGTATGGCTTGGAGAGCATGTTCTTGAGTGGGTTAGTATTGGTTCTAATAAAAGTTTTGTGGTTAAGAAGGTAGTGACAAATTTTGGTGGCCACAAAGATTAAGGCCAATTTTTTTATTAGTATGAGTATACTAAGTTTTGTATTCTAAAAGTGTGTGAATTATGTAATAGATGGCTTTATCTTTGTGTTATTCATCCTAATTGGCAAGCATTTCCCCTAGGGAATGGTTAGTGGTAAAGATATTAAGGTAGAAAGGTTGGTCATCCTTAGGAGGTGTGAGGACAGGTGGAGATAGAAGGTACTCTTTTAGTGCATCAAAGGCCTTTTGAAAATCAAGATTCCACTTGAAAGAGATATCATTTTTCAAGAGGTGATGGAAGGGTTGACACTGGTTGGAGAGATGAGAAATAAAATAGTGAATGGATTGGAGCTTCTCCTATAGACTGCAAAGTTGCTTAAGATTATTTGGAAGTAGCATCTCAAGGATGGCTTTAATTTTGGCCAAATCCATTTTAATTACATGAAGGTAAATGATGAATCCAAGGAGTTTACCCAACAAGACCCTAAAAATACATTTCTTTGGATTGAGGCAGACATGGTAACAGATAAGTCTCTCAAAGATAATCTTGAGAACAACCAAGTGGTCCTTGCAAAGTTTGGATTTTTTGAGAAGGTCATCCATGTAGTCCTTGATGATTGTGTGGATAAGGTCATTGAAGGTGTAGGTCATAGCATGTTGGTAGGTTTCACTACTGTTCTTAAGATTGAAGGGCATGACCTTATAATAGAAAGTCCCTCATGGGATGATAAAAGCAATTTTGTGATAATCTTTAGGGGCAATCAAAAACTGATTATAACCCAAGAAACTATCCATGAGAGACATATCATGGTCTACTATAAGATCAATAAGTTGGGCAATGCTAGGTAGAGGAAAATCATCCTTTGGGTAGGCAAGGTTGAGGTCATGAAAGTCCATATAGATACATAACCCCCCTATGGCTTTAGTGATAGGCATGATGTTTGAAACCCACTAGGGATAATCAATGTGTTAAATGAAGTTAATAGAGAGGAGGTATTGAATCTCTTCTTTGATAAGAAGGGATATGTGAGCATGCATTCATCAAAGCATCTGTCTGACAAGTTTAACTTCATGATTGGTTATGATGTTATGGGTGGCAATGGCTGGGTCAATACCAAGCATGCTAGCATATGACCAAGTGAATGTAATGCCACAGTTCTAAAGGAAGGTAGAGAAGTCCTAAAGTTCCTTAGTGGTAAGATATTAGCCAAGTTTAACAAAATGAGGGTTGACTAAAGTGCGTATGTTAATATCCATAGTGGATTCATTCAACATGGTTGAGGTTTCTAGAGGTACGGATTTATGGATGGAGGAATTAGGTGCACCAAGGTAGGTGAGAATAGAATAATCATCCTAGAACTAAACAATGTTTATGGTAGGAGAGTCTTCTCCCACAAGTTTAGGATGGATCAAAGGGATGGAAAAGGGTGTCCCTTCCTTTTGATAAGTTAGGGGGCCAAGGGTGATCATGTTAATGAAAAAAAAGTTAGGTGGGATTATGTCCTCATCCTCATACTCAAGTGTAGGGGATGTTGGTAAGGAAAACTTCAATAATGGTAGCAGAAGGTTATGTGGATTTATTCTTATTGGGTAGAATGAAGCCAAGACTGTACTTATCATAAGGCTTTTGGGTCTCAATTAAGATCAATGTATGTGGGCCATACTCATATCTTCCTAAGTCAAACCCTTTTTAGGCACACCTATGAAGGTATTATTTGGTGAAGTCTAGGTTACCAAAGTAAGAGAAGGTGGAGGTAAGTGGTTGAGGTGAAGAGGATGTGGTGGTAGTGTTAAGTAGCTTGTCAAGTCCCCCATAGATGAAGCTGGTTTGATAGCTGAGAGGCCCTAAAGGAATAATGGCTCCAATATTAGGATCATAACCTAGTTGATGGTTGAGTTTCCCATATTCTTAGGGAGTTTAGATGACATCAAGGGTGAGGAGATGGTATTATCTAAGGGTAAGGCATTAGAAGGTAGGTTCCAAGGGATTAGTGGTGGGTATGTAGTCCATAGGAATAGATGAACTAGTAGATGCCTTTAAGGAAGGGCAAGTAATGGATTCATTTCTTGTGGTTAAAGGTTTGGTGGTGGATGATTGGGGTGTTTTTGTCAAGGATAGGAGGATGTTATTAGGTCAGTAGGTCATGTTGCATGTTGCAAAAGGTCTTGGGTCAGATTGTATGGTGACAACCTAATTATCCTATTCAAACTTGACATAATGATGTAGGGTAGAAGGTACATAACCCATAGAGTGGATCTATGGTCTCCCTAGTAGAATGGAATTCACCTTTGACCATATAGAAAAGTTTAGGGAGTGTGTGAGGTCCTAGACAAATATAGAGGACAATAGTTCCCAAGCTAGTGGTCATAATGTTGTTAAAGGATCTAATGATGATGGAAGTTTTAGACATGATATTTTATAGTAATTTGAGCTGGTCATAGGCATAGGAAGAGATGATATTGATACTAGATCCCCCATTGATCATAACCCATTTGATGTGGGGTTGGTTGATATAGGAGGTAATAAAGAGAGGAAGATCTGGATCCTTAAGATCGATAAAAGGTATCTATAAGTCCTTGAAGGTAACAAGGGTGAAGAGTTGGAGAGCACCTATGAAGACCTCTATAGGTTGAGAGTCTCCTGGTCTGACCTCAATGGATTGTATAGCCTCTATCATATCCTAACAATGGTGAGGTTAGGTGGAAATGAGCTCTTAGAGGCTCATCTTAGTTTGCATCTAGTGGAGTTGCTTAAGAATGACCTTCCTGATGGATTCAAAAGGGTTATCCTCTGAGGTGCTTAAGATGGTCACTTTGGGCTTAGTTGAAGATGAAGATATTGGGTTCTGGTTTGGTTTAGGATGAGAAGATGGGTATGTCCATGGAATAGACACCTTGGTCTTCCCTTATCTTTTTGTTATGATTGTGTGACCTCATTAATGGTGTGGATAGAAAGGAAAGATGCGATAGGAGGTTGGGTAGGTTCCCAATCACTCTGAGGTGAGAGTGGGGGATTAGGCATGCTATAGAAAATAATTGCTGGGTGCATTGGTAAAGGGGTCAAGAGAATTTCATCCAATAAAAGATCATATTCATCATTGAGATAATGGATAATGGCTGGAGAGCTTTGTAATTCTCAATGTCATGTTTGAGTGTCTTATTGTAGGAACAGACTTGACGATCATTGTACCAAGTTGGTTATATACCAATAGGATCAAAAAGCATGATAGGAGGTAAGTTGAGGCAAGAATCTTAGAACAATATTTGAAAAATGGTTGAGTAAGACCCAATCAAAGGTGGAAAGGGTCTAAAGGTTATTAGTAAGTTGGATGTTTTAGTGATAAGGGGTTTAGGTCTAGTTAATGGTTTTCGTTTGGGAATTTTAGTGGTTGGAGTGTTTGAGATTGATAGTATGGCATTTGATAATTTAGGAACAATCAGCCCATCAAATATTAAGTGGGTTGGTGTAACCAATAGTGATGGGCAACATATGTTAAAAGGAGCCTATTTCTTGAGCATAGTTGAGGGATGAGGTCCCAAAATGGAAGGTAAGGTGGAAGGAGGTAGAGTCCTAGCCATATGGCCTTTCAATGGTTTCACCTCTTTGGTTGGTTTGGGTTGAGGCTTGGGTATAGATTTAGATGTGGTTAATTCTACTTTCAAAGATGAGCAGACCAAACTCTATGTTGGGAAAGAACCAAGATTTGTGAAGGGGTTGCTTCACTATTTAATTGATTGAGATGTGATTACCTTGGTTGATTGAGAGGGTGAGGGGTTGGAAAAAGTCCTAATTGTTTTAAGAGGGGGTGGAGAAATTACAGATTGGTTGGTTAAAGGTGTGCAAGAAGTTTGAGGTTTGTTGATGGAAGGGAGCCCTAATTATTTCTAGAAAGTGGTTTGATCCATATCCAATTTTAAGGCAAATTCTAATTTTTGGACTAATGTAGAGAAAGGTTTGTGTATAGATCTTGATCCTTGGGTGAAGGATGCAAAGGAAAGATTTGTAGGATAGGGAGGATGAGTGGTAGTTTGGTTTATTTCCTCGAGCAAGGGATGTAAGGTTGAAAAAGGCAATTTTTGAATGAGAGGTGTTGGTGATGAAGTTTCTCCTTTAGGGATAATGTCCATAGGAGTAGTAGTTTATTTCATAGTTATGGGATATGGTGGATTAGTAAAAATTATTTTCTCAAATATGCTATTCAAGGTGGTATTTGATGATTTTAAAGTCTCTATGAGTGAAGCTAGGGAGAAAGGAACCTCCTCGAGTTGGGTCTCTAAAGGAGAGGAGGGTGACTCCACCACCTCAGTAGATGAGATGGGGGAGGAGTAGGTAGATTAAATTCTTGAGTCTTCATGGATGAGTGTATCAAGGACCATATTCACCATGTGGGTGTTATGGGATCATTTGATGTGTGTGTCCTCACTTTTGGTGGGGGAATGGATGGGAAAAGGTTTCCTGAAGATGTCAAGAGCTTGATTTTGAGGGGAATTGGGGTTATCCAACGTGAGTTCCCCCTTATAAATAAATCTTTGAACAACATTCTTGAAGGTATTACATTAGCTAATGTCATGTCCAATTACCCAATGAAAATCACAAAGGTTATTCTTGTTATACCAAGTAGGTGTAGGATGAGAAGAATCAAACTAATGAGGAGCTTTGATGGGGGGAAGCTGTATGAAGTTAACTTTTAATAGCTTCTCCAAAATTGGTGCATAATATTCTCCAAGGGGAGTGAACTATTTTTGGCTATTTTAGTTTGGGTTCCTTTTGTTTTGGTTGGAGGTAATGGGAGAATTTTGTAGATTGACATTGGGTGGAGGGGTGGTTTTAAGGACAACTTCATTTGTAGTTCCCTTGCTCTTGGTTCTGGTATTGGCTTGGTTGTCTAGTTTGGAGGAAGAGGTTTTGTTGGTCTTTAAGGTAAAGTTCTTGTTTTGTAACTTTAATTTACCCTCATCGATGGCTTGATTCTTTAGCTTATGTGTCATGGTAAAATCTTCATCAATTGTTCTGAAGCTTTGGACATGTAGTGTAGAAGAAATATGTCTTGCATAGGCTTAGGAAAAAATCTCTATAAGTTTAGGTGGAGGCATGGAAATTGAAAGTTAATTAATCAATATTCTCTAATGAGAAATGAAATTAGTAATGGATTCATCATCGAATTGCCTGATAGAATAGAGGTAGGTGATAGAGACCTTCTTGGAAATGTTAATGGAAAAGTGAACTAAGAAAACCTGAGCTAGTTGGGTAAAATAAAATATTTAATTCTTGGTGATGGCACTATACTAGTCAAGTGTCAGGTCAGATAAATACATAAGGAAGGTATGGAGGAGAAGGACATCATTATAATCAATCATGTAACATACATGTATAAAATCCCTGAGGTTTTTTTTGGGGTCTTCCTTGCTCTAAAATTTGGAAAATTTTAGAATCTCTCATTGAGGAGGATAAGGTTTGATAGGGACAAAGGGATGAATAGGTTTTTTACAAATTTGATCAAAGGATAAGATGTTATGAGCCCCTAAAATGGATGACTCAAGGTTTGTCATTTTTTCCATGAACATCTCCATTAAGTTAGTTTAAGGTGGTGCACCCAAAGGATCATAAGGTACATACTATGGTTATGGTTGAGTGATATACTGGTAATTGGTTGGTAGTTGAGGGGTTGCCACATAATGGAATGTGGATGCTAGAGGTTGGGTAGGTGGTACGTAGGGTAGGTAAATGTTGATGGTTGGGTACTGGGTACATACCCTTATAGGTTAGGGATGTATCTTAGGTTGGGAATGATGGGTATCTATTGAGGGATTCATATGGGTTGGGTATGGGTGGTAGTTGGGTTGGTGATAAGAGTTGAGGTAGTGACCTTCGTGCTAATGGGTGGTGAAGTAGAGGGTATGGATACCATCAATTTTGGTAGGGGTATTTATTAATGGGTTATATTTGATAGGGGAAGGTTGGTAGTACTGATGGTAAGTGATCTAATAGTGGGTGGAGTATGATGGGTTAGTGGTTGGGTTGTTCCTAAGGTGGAGGTGTCATTGGTAGGGGTAGAAGGTGTAAGGGTAACGATTGGCTGGATTAGTTAGTTTTTAGCTGTGGCATCAAAAGGGTTACTAGATTAAGATTCTTGGGTAGTCAAAGGTTGGGTAGTGGCCATGGAAATAAAAACACCCCCCATCAAGTAAGATACCATAAGGAAGATCCAGAGATGGAATTAAAATCAGGGCATGGTGAGGGGAGGCATTAAGGTAGTGTTGAAGGGCAACTAGGGTGTCCAAAAAAGTGGTAAATTATGTGTCTCCTTAGGAAAATAAATGATAAAAATTAGAGATTCCCAAAGTATGGGGTGAGTCTTATGCTTTAAAGATGTACTCCATATATGGGGAAGTAGAAGAGGTTAGTTGGTCTAGTGATGGGTTATGCTCCACTAGGTCTCTTCATTGTTGGCGAGTGAGAACCATGCAAGAATGGGGGAGAGAATACAAGAATAAACTCACCACTCAAACAAGAAGAAGAAAATAAAATGATCAAGGAAATAAAAATACACAATATAAAGTATGTTAAGCCTAGAGGATAGTTTTAATGTCACTTTTGGCTTATGCCTTAGTTTATGAGAATGTGTGATAGAAGTTAACTTATAGATCAGGTACTATAGAAGTAGTCTATGGTTGGTTTTGGGTTTTTTAGGTGATAAAAATATTTTTTATTGGAATCAATACATGGATTAGTATTAGGGCCTACCCCCTCACTTCACACACCATAGTGATAAGGGTGTCAGGTGCTTAGCCAATATATATTGATATCCAAAGTTTATACTCAATTAGAGAGTTGAGTTGGTTCTCCCCTTGATAATGACCTCCAAGTAGGATTGACAAGAAAGGGTAAGGTGACTAATAGGTGATGAAATCCTAGTTAGGCCTTATCTCAAATTGTTTTGATGTTTAATTGATGAAAGTGGTTCAACTAGTGTGTGCAACAAAAGTGGTGTTATGATAAGATTATTGTTATTTAATTTAAAGTGAACTAATGTTAAAAGCAAGTAATGGATGAAGTTTGTTTTAAGCCCAAAATAAATTTTAGTTTCAATTATGAGCATAAATAGAGATAAGAGCATATAAATGTAAATTAAAAATGTAAGTAGAGACTCTCGGTCCCACTGGGTGTACAGAATGTTTCATGTAAATTTATGCTTTAAGTTCTAAGAAAGAGGGAAAATAAACCCAATATGGGTATGGCTGAAAAAAATGTTTGTTTTTTCATGTGTTGAATCAAAAGATTATGAAGATCTCCTCTTTGGCTTGGGAGGAAGAACTACACATAAGAAAACACTAAAGTAAACTCGTTTGCTATATAGAAAGTTGGGTGGATTGCCTAGCAATAGATAGATCCCAAAAGTGAGAGCTTCCTTAGGGGCTGTCAATCCACATGTTTTAAAAAATTAAGTTCACAAAATTGGAAAGAAGGTATGTGCATCAATAATCAAAAGGTACTAAAATTGAACACAAGAATGCTTGCTGGGAAAATAGACTAGAAATGATTAAATTAATGATAAACTAATTAATACTAGTGATAAGGGGTTGGGATATGCTTTAAAAAATTTTAAGGAGGTTTGTGGACAAAAACAAACATAGAAAAATGGGTTTGGTTGGGGGTAGATGGGTGAAAATAGCTTATTACATTTCACAACCACAGTGACCATTAATGGTTAGGGTGATTGTTAGTGGTTAAGGTGACGATTAGTGGTCAAACTATCCATTAATTGTTAGGTAGACCATCAGTGGTTGAGTCAACCATTGATGGTTAATATGTAAGTTTTGAGTTGTTAAATTTATAAATAATTACATCTGATTCAATTCCATAAACTCATTCATCATACAACAACATGAACATGAAAGCTTATACATCCAAAGCATGAACAAGAGCAAACATCATATGAATACATCATTTGCGTGGGAAACCCTATAGGGGAGAAAACCCACTCTCAATCTTGAAAACCATTAGAATATATTCCTATAAGCATAATATAAACATGAGACTTTATACCAGCTCCAACTTATCAAGGAGCATCCACCCCTCAATTTAGTCCAGCTCTAAGTAGACTTTTAGTTAGCTCCAACTAGCAAGGAGGATACAACACCCTAGGTGATTAAAAACCCACTAAAACACCTCTACTATAATTTACACCACTGATATAGTGTATTATACACCTAATGATGACCTTATCTTTTTCTAACACTTGCAAAACTATTTCTCTTCTGAAGGCAGGCACACCTACCCCATTCACTCAACCAAGTCACCCTTTAGATTGTTAGGTCTAATGAATTGTTAGCTCATGAACATGATAAATCAAACATGAATTATCATATTCACCATATTATAGTCCTTAATTAATCACATCTACTCCTTTACTGAGCTCGTTCCTTCACTTTTGTCCACACACTCTCTCTCTCTCATATATATGCCAAATACACCTAGTATATATACCACTCTTTCATCTAACCCATATCGGTCAAACAAGATGCTTAAATTACATGGATAAAACTGAAATTAGGTTCTTAAATAGGTTCATATGAGAATAAAACATTCCATAGGTCATCCATTTCCATTAAGACCCAAAAATCAATTAGGCCTAATAGAAACCTAAAGGAATTAGGCCTACAAACCAACATGATACTCCTTGGATTCTTCAATCTACCTTCAACCTTAAAAAATAGATTAAACAAATAAAAAATGAATCCAATAGATAATTTATCACTCCCACATGGTCTAAAACATCTATGACTCTAAACCACTACTCCATCTAAGCCATTCTCTCTCTCGCTCCAAGTCCTGCAAACACCTACAAAATACTACCAAGAAGAACTGAAGAATATTGTTGATTTTATCAAACACAAATATAAAAAAATCACATTTATAGGTCATATATGACATAAAAAACACCTCTAAATCCATTTTTCACCTTCACAGAAATCACATAGGTCCAACCCAACTCAAACAAACTGATTACTCAAACTGGTCATGCACACCAGAAACTCAGTCCAAGATATTTGGCTGCTCCAATAAAAATAGTGACAAAGTATAAATAAAAAATCCATTTATTGAAGATATGAAACTCATATAATATAACCAAGCTCTCAATCACCTCAAAATCTACTTAGAATAGCTCAAACTAGCCTCTCCAGAGAGGCCACTCTAGACTACCTACAAGCTCCAAAAACTAGTCATGATGAACATGACATATAACACTTGTGTAGACACATTATTGATATTATGATACATTAATGTGATACTAAAACAAACTTATAAAATTTAAAATCACAAACATATAAATGTCTAATGTCATATATGAAATATATAGATCATTATATGAGACATACTTATTTACTGTCCTCATTACTTAGATAAGTCATCTTTGAAGGCACCTTCCATCATATGTATGGTCATAAAAATCACAAAAATATCAAGAGAAAATAAGGAATAGGTATTAAAAAATAACCCAAAACATTGGATTCATTCCTACTCACCTACATACCATCCCTAAATAGATTCTCACTCACATTGGCTTTTTGTCACTATTTTCATTATTTTGCAGATTAGTGATAAGGCAACTTTATTGAATTAGATAATTGAAATAGAGCACATAAATTTCTAAAATTATTCATAGATCTCAATAACAAGTCTTGATCTTTAAGATCCAATGATTCTCATGCATTAAATTAGTCAACCCTGCTTGTAGTACTAAAATATTTATAAATAAGCATATTTCTATACCTTCTGCTCACTTCCCTAACACACCACTACCACCTAGAGATTCCTAGAGGAGTACTCTATACCTTAAAATAGTAAAAATTAGTCAACCGATCCATTATGGGCTCTTTATATCAATTTATTTCCAATCACTCCATTATGAAGGTTTATAGAGGGTTTTGACTAGTTTACATTCTTAACGAATGTTCATAAAGATCCATCCCTTAATCCAATGGAAAATAATTGGAAAGAATTCCTAAGTCCATGTTCCTCCTCTATAAAAAGTATCAAGTCACCATGAAAACTCTACACATGCCAATGAACATCATAAACTTCTTCTCAAGTTAGGAAGCCTCCATTTTGTATGCATAAAATGCTTCCCAATGTACTAACTTGCTTTCTCTTCTTTCACAAGACCTGAAACTTGGTCAACACCTTTTAAAAATCATGTCATACCACAATAAATTCTTACATGATCTATACTAACTAAAATCTCTTCATGACTTCTCACAAGTACCTCATTAGCCCACCTTGCCTATTAGGCCTAGAACCGTCAGGCCAACTTGCCTCTTGAAGATACTTAAAAAACTTATCCACTAGTATCATAAACCCTTAGCTATTAGGAAACATAGAAAAATTAAGCACAAAAGGCATAGGATGACTTTCACTCCACCTGAAGACCACTTGGAATAAATCCAATTACTCTCTCAACCACAAGTTCTCACTAGCAACCAAGATTGAACTAAATACTAAGATCATGCATATTAGACCAAGAGCACTTTCATACAACTTTATCATCACCAATTCCACTTTAAATTAATTATAACCCATTGCCAACAATATCCCAACAATCTCCCCCTTTGTCATTGATGGCAACACTCCTCTTCTCTCTCCCCCTTTGCCAAAATGATAAAGTGGACTCATCTATCAAAAACAAGTTCTTCTCATTTTTAATCGAGAAATCTTCAAGATCTGAACCAAGATCACATACCTTCATGTCCCTCATTCTTTGAAACTTAGATAAAAATTATAAAAATAACAACAAGCCTTGGAATAACACAAGACTCCCCCTTAGATCAAGCTCCTTTCTCAAACCACTTCATGTCACTTATCCAATATGCCTTTAAGATCCTTGGACTTGACTACCTAGGAAAGCACACTAGCTCATCCTTAGACCAATACCATTTAAGAAACAAATAACTCATCTCCCCCTTTGCTAAACACTGAACTTAGACCTCTAAGTTTCCAAGAGACCTAGAAAACATAGAAGCACACTCCCTTCCTTTAAAAAATCTGATAAAAAAACTGAATATTCTCAAGCAAAAATAAATAGATAGAACTAAGTCCTTCAAAGATACCTATATCCTTTGACCTATCACCAATTTCATAGTAACACAGCGCCCCCTATGACCCTGTTCCACTTTTAAGGCTCCCCCTTAGTTTATACGTGATCAGGTCTAATGACTTGTTAGCTTATGAACATAATCAATCAAATATGACTGATCCTATTCACCATATTATGGTCCTCAATGACTCATCTCTGCTCCTTGACTAAGCTCCTTCCTTCACTTTTGTCCACACACACTCTCTCACAAATAGGCCAAATACACCTAGTATATATATCACTCTTTCATCTAACCCATCTTGGTCAGCCAAGATGATTTACTTACATGGATCATACTCAAAATATTTTCCTACATATGTTACATATGATAACCAAACATTCCATAGGTCATCCATTTCCCTTAAGACCCAAAAATCAATTAGGCCTAATAGAAACCTAAAGGAATTAGGCCTACAAACCAACATGATACTCCTTGGACTATTTGGTCTACCTTCAACCTTCACCAATAGGTGAACACATAAAAAATGCCTCTAATAGATCATTTCTCACTCCCAAATGGGTATAAAACATATGTAACTCCAAACCACTACTCCATCCAAGCCATTCTCTCCCTCGCTCTAAGTCCCACAAACACCCAAAAAATACTACCAAGAATAACTAAGGCATACAATTAATTTTATAAAAAAAAGTATATATAAAAATAAAATATATATGTCCTAAATGACATAAAAAACACCTCAAAATCCATTTTCACCTTCACATATATCACACAGGTCTAAACCAACTCAAACAAACTGATTACTCAAACTGGTCATGCACACTAGAAACTCAGTCAAAGATACTTAACTAATCCAACAAAAATAAAGACAAAGTATAAATAATAAATCCATTTAATGAAGATATTACACTCATATAATATCAAAAATCTCTCAATCGCATCAAACTCTACTCAAAATAGCTCAAATTAGCCTCTCCAAATACGCCACTCTAGATTGCCTATAAGCTCCAAAACTAGTCATGATGAACATGACATCTAACACTTTTTTAGACACATTCTTGATCTTCAAATGAATTAATTTTATCCTCCAAAAACCTTATAAAATTTAAAATGACAAACATATATATTTCTAATGTCATATATGAAACACATAGATCATTCTATGAGACATACTTCTTTACTGTCTTCATGACTTAGACAAGTCATCTTTGAAGGAACCTTATTTCTTATGTATGGTCATAAAAATAACATAAAAATCAAGGAAAAATAAGTCATAGGTCTTAAAAAAATACTCCAAACCATTGTATCCATCCCTCCTCACTTACACACCATCCCTAAATAGATTCTCACTCATACTAGCTTTTTGTCACTATTTTCACTATCTGATAGATTAACAATAAGGAAAATTTATTAACTTTGATAATTGACACATATTAAATAAATTTACCAATCTAATACATAAACCTCAAGAACAATTCTTAACCTTCAATCTCTAATGATTCACATGCATTGACTTAGTCAACCCTACTTGTAGTACTAAAATATTTAGAAATAAGCATATTTTTGAACCTTCTACTCACTTCCCTGACACACCACTACCACTTAGAGATGAATATAGGAGTAATATATACCTTCCAATAGTAAAAAATGTTCAAACAATCCATTCTAGGCTCTTTCTAGCAATTTATTTCTAATCACTCCATTATGAGGGTTTATAGAGGGGTTTGACCAGTTTACATTATTAACGAATGTTCATAAAGCTCTATCCCTTAATATAATGAAAAATACTTGGAAAACCTTCTTAGGTCCATGTGACACCTCTCTTAAAAGGCTCATGCCAGCATATAAAATCTACACATGCCAATAAGCATCACAAACTTCTTCTCAGGTTAGGAAACCTCCATTTTGCATGCATAAAATACTTCCCAATGTACTAACTTGATTTCTCTTCCTCATCAAGACCTGGAACTTGGTCAAAACCTTTGAAAAATCATGTCATACCACAATACATGCTTATATGAGCTCTACTAACTGGAATCTCTTCATGACTTCTCACAAGGACCTCATTAGCCCACCTTGCCTATTAGGCCTAGAACCATTAGGCCAACTTACCTCTTGAAGATACTTGGAAACTTATCCACTAAGCTCATATTACCTTAGATATTAGGAAACCTAGAAATTCCAAGCATAAAAGGCATAGGATGACTTACACTCCACCTAAAGACCACTTGGAATAACTCTAATTGCTCTCTCTACCATAAGCTCTTAATAACAACCAAGACTGAACTAAGTACTAAGATCATGCATATTAAACCAAGAGCACTTTCATACCACTTGACATTAATGACAACACACTATCAACAATGTCTAAATAGAATGGTTGAAGTAGTTAACCTATTGGTGGAATATGGCTTGATTATGATACAATAATGATACTTGAGAACGTGATTGAGAGGTGACGATGAGTTGGCTCTCAATAAGATTGTTGATGATGCTTGATAATACTGATATCACTGATTGACATATAAAACAAAACTCTTAAATTCTTGAGCTCCTGATAATTATTATAGATGGATTTATCTTCCAAGATCTCTTCTTATAGGCATAAGTAAGAGGTGGAAGTCAAGGTATAACTAGGCTATCTAAATATAATTTTTCCATGCAAAGGTTCATAACAAGATTTAGATGAGTTATATTTAGAAAAGGTTGGTGGATGATTACATGCTTCTGGTTGAGGAGGTGTACCCTGACCATCAACGGTCAAGGTTTCCCAAGGTTAACCATTGATGGTTACCCTAATTATTGATGGTTAGGTTCCCAAAGTAAAAGGTCCTAAAGGCTAGGTTGAGTCAGTTTATAAAAATGACTGTAGGTGAACTTGGCTAGGCCATATTGGTGTAGGTTGGTCCCAAGAGGGTCCTAGGTACGTCTAAGGGGATTTTTGATATTTAGAATGCCAGTGTGCATATTTTTGGTGTCTATAATAGATACTAAATAATTAAATGTAGTAGAGGTTACAAATATAGGGTCTACCATTACTTCAGAACCTACTAGGAAAAATAGTCCCAAGAAAACCCCTATTGTTACTATATTATCTATTATAATTAAAACTAGTCCTATGGGTGGATTAACTACAAAGACTTATAAAATTATATATCTAATTATCATTAATATTTTAGATGATTCCACTACAACAAATCAAGGTTGAAGTATTCTAATTGATAATATTTTAACCAAGGCAAGTTCTATTATCCATTATTTTGGTTATTTGACTAGTTTCACAGATTCTTTTAGGTCACATTCATCCACCCAAGCTATAATAATCCATCCATGGATTCTTACCACTAACCAAGGATCCATAGGTATCAGTGTATATTTTAAGGATTTAGTATCTAAAGCCATTTATTCCACCAAGTCAATGCTAGTAATGGCATTCGCTCAATTAGGGATGCCTCTATAGCTCAAGACACACAAACTAAGTCCTTAGTGGTATATGTATACAATACCCTAGATAGAAACAAATACATCATTAATAATCCCCCATAAATTAAAAGTATAGGTTAGAGAGAAGTTATGTCTACCTTCCCTAAACCACCTACACCCTCTAATTTATCCTCCATGGCTACCCCTCCATCTTCAATGATGGGACACCTAAGCAACCCTCCATATTTCACTTCCTCATTTAAAATCCATGCCACTAAACAAGTTGTGATGGTACTCCCTACCTAGATACAAAAATTAAAATAAGAATAAGTTATGAGGTAGGACCTAGTCACAATTGAGCAACCTAAATTTGTTATGCAGTTTGACAAAGTAGAAAACACATTGAAATAGGTAAGGAGGAGGATAGTGATGGTGGATGGAAAACCTATTGATATTTGTAAGCAAGGATAATTGTTTTCATTGACTAAGAAGAGGAAAAAAAATCTTAGAGACTTAGATGAAGTTAAGTAACATCCCCTCATAATGGGTAATGTTATTATGGGAGTTTTAAAATAGATGTTCATAGAACTGAAGTAGTCTTAAAAGAGTCTAAAGTAGAAAAGTGTTATTGAGGCTCCTAAGGACATAATTGACAATGTGTAGACCTCTACTATAAATATGCACCATATTTTGAGCACATTTGGGACATCAAGAGATCATTCTCAACCATTATGGGGAGATGCTTTCAAGTTTCATGAGATAATGAAAGATTAATATGCCAAGCTGACATTCATTAGAAAAATAACTAGATTAAAAACATATCAACACCTCAATCTCATTCACACATTAGATGTGACCTTGGATTAGAATGATGTTAGTATTGAATGGGTGTGTTTGATAGAATGGAACCAAGAGATACAAGGATTAGTACAATATTTTTTCTAATCAATAAAAAAAAGTCTATTTAATTTCTCTAGGACATAAGTATCATAGGTGTAAGGACATCTCAGGGAAGAATAGTCACTAAGCCTTTCTTAAAAGAAAACACTACAGAGTATAGTGGATACATTTAAGGTAAAGGTGGAGAGCACCACCTATAGAAAAAATTAGAAATTAGTTTGGGTCATCACATTTTATATGAATAAAGTTGTTAAGATGGATATCCTCCATGCAACATTAAAAATATTCCACGAACATGCATAAAAATTTAATGGATAAACTTCAAAATTTGTTCAAAAGATTGATAATGGATTTTGAGACTATAAAACTAGAAATTTTTGAAATAATGTTATAATATAAACACCTACATGCATAATGTGAGTTTTTTACTTCGGTGAGAGCATATACAACTCAAGATCGACCTTTGACACCTCCACTATGCATATATACACTATGGTGCATGCTTAGATAGGACCAATGATCACCTTATCAAATATAGTACCTACATTTTCACCATAGAAAAATACTACAAATTTAGTTCAAATTATAATATATTTGATATCTTCAGCTACCACTTGTTGAGGTCAACATACCCCCATTTTTGAAAAATAGGGACCTTTATGATAAATTGTATAGATTTGTACCTTAAAATTGAAAATTCACTTGATCAGAGTATCATTAACATGTTTGCACATTATTTGTATTTGAATATCATCCATAAATTGACTTGGTTGGATTATTTTTTCATGGCTCTGGTTTGACCTTGTCTAATTTTGCTAGCATTATCTCTTCATGTTTCAAATTGTAGGTGTAATGGAACCCTCCTTGAATGAATTATTCCTAGATTTTACAATTTAATCACAACTTGGGATTTTAATAGCATTTGGTATGTAGAAAATCAAATGAAATACATATTTAAAGCTTCTTGAAACCCTCATTCAAGAAACTCTATCATGGGTTCTTTTGGACCAAATTCAAAATTGGTGGGAACAATTCACACAAGAATACTTTAAAAATGCCATAGAATTAGTTCATTTTTTATAATAAGCTTAGTCACATTTTTCAACATGACCAAACCTTAGTCTAAAAATTACATTCTTGGTATCCTTTATGTCCCAAGTCCCTTGTTCCATTTTCCTTAGCATGGTCTAATTTTATCATTGCAGGGTCCTTTTATTATGTTCTTAAGCTTAGTCTGAATAATGCATGGTCATTTTTTTATAACTTAGACTAAAATATTAATCCTAAAGTCTCATGCATGTTTATTAACATAAATAAGACCTTAGTCTTAAGATTTTAGCCTAAGTTCCATATACCTTTGATTCCTAACTTAAACATAGTGCTTGTTTGTAAGATCAACAAACCATGTTTACTTAAGAAAACATAATCAGATGGTGTGAGATGGGCTTGATAAGTATAACATTTTGATCTATAGGACCAATCTCACTTGAACCTACATATCAAGATCGATAATATGCATTCACTTAGATGGCCAAGATTTAATGATGCGAGATCAATATTAAGACTAAAAGGGTCCCTTTTTATTATATAGACCTAGCCTAAGACTTTACCCTAAGGTTTTAATTATATTTAGTAATACAATAAAACCTTATTCCATGAATTTTATTCTAAGGGTCTTGTATACACATAATATTTTTAACTTTGATCAAATACTAATGCTTTACATCTTGTAGGAACCCATAGTGACTCAATCTCTTTGAGTGCATACCTTAAGGGGTGCACCCAAAAAGGGTTGAGAATACCTTTGGTGCTTCATAATATTATTACCCCTTCTTTCCACATTATTTCCAATCCATTCATCTCCTAAAACCTTTCCCTATGTTCTTTCTCCTCCCTTGCACAATCTTCTAGTATTTTCCTCTTTCTATCCTTCTTCTCCTTATTTGGTACCCTTTTTACTTATTTAGTATACTAGGTCAACTTGGTCAACCTGGTGTAGTTTAGGGTCACTTTAGATCTTTAGGTTTTTTAGCCTTCAAACCAACTTAGCACAAACTTTAGGCATTAGCCTAAAAATGTGCTAGGTTAACTAGGTTGACCTAGCATAGCTGACATATTTGAATGATTTTCAGATAAGATACTAATATATATACAAGTTCATTCTAATCATTATTATGAATATTCAATCAAGAGTTATTATTCACTCGTGCTTCTTCACAATCTGCTCTTCCACCATTCTACTTGAGGAGTCTTAGCTTAGGTTTCTTATTTGGAGAATCTAGTCTTATGGATAGGTTTTGGATGCTTTGTCCTAACAAAGTGATCCTTATGAACCATAACAACCTATTTCAAAGCCCCATTGGCCAAGGGAGAGATTGAATCACGACATGTTCATATTTAAGTAAGTATATTCTAACTTTGTTCTCCTCTTTTTTAGTAGATATACGTAGTATAAGTGTTGGCTTGAATAATATTACTCTTCATATTCTATTTATTAGGGTGATACTCATACTTACTTTATTTTAAGTTCCCTATACATATTTGATTTCTTTGCATCTAACCCCTCACATTATACCACAAGCTTTGGTGTGCACTAGATTAGTTTACTTTTCTTGTTTGTTAGCATAAGTGAAATATCAAATCATAGGACTCTTTTAGGTTTGTGTGATTGTGTTAGACTATAGGCTCTGGAACCATTCCTAGCATGATATGTTGTGACAAGTGATATAAGTGATCCCCTAATTGGGTCTAGTAGATCCCTATATTGGTCATGCACTCGTTTAACAAGTGTATACCTAATTAGAAGTGTAGGTGTACTCTATCTTATCCGATCTAGGATTAATTCATGTGCATCATGTAATTTTGATTGCATAAATTTTGGTGAACCAAATATGAATCAAATCCTTGTAGGATTTGTTCACTTTTAATTCATTTATTTCCTTCTTTTTGTCATCATTTTTATCATATATTTTTATATACTAGTTCAATTCTATTGACCCAATTTATTTTCTTTATGCATAGGAATAGGCAAATAGATCGATTAGCTCAACCTAGTATAAGTTATTAGTACTTTTTAGACTTTTAGTTCAACCTACTAGGTCAACTAGGTTGACCTAGTACATTTTCAACCACTTTGTATCAAGTTGTTGTATAACCTAAATGATCATATTGACTTAGTATATGTTTTAGTTTTCTAGACTTATATATTAGCCTATTAGGTTAACCAACTCAACCTAGTGCATTTCTAAACATCCTATTTGAACTACTAGGTTGACTAGGTCAACCTAATGCATTTTCAACACTTTTTTAGTAGGTTTCTATATTGTTTAGTCAACTAGATCAACCTAGTTTGTATAATTTTGATACATTTCACCAAGGTTCTTGATCAACAATCTTCTCATTTCTATCTCTGAACCATCAAGGTCAGTCTCTTATTCTTTATCTCTTTTTATTCTGTACTTTCCTTTCAAGTTTGCAGTCTTTAAAACTACTCCTGTACAACCAACTAGATCGACCTAGTTGACCTAGTTTGATGTTCTGTGTGTTGTCTAAAATAACTAGCTCAACCTATTCAACCTATTAGGTTTTTTAGACCCTATCTTCAATAGTACTAGCTTGACCTTATTAACCTAGTTATGTATGTTTTGCATATAGTGCTTTCACTATACCTTGTTTCAAAGTTAGAATTCACCTTATATGTCAATCACATATTTCATTTTAGTTATTTTCATGCTTAAAATAACTCACATAGTCTAATTAGGAGGTTTTTAATTAACAACTTTGTTTCACTATTTCTATTTTATGCACACATGACAAAATCACATAACATCAACAAGAATTTTAATATTTGACTACCAAGGCAAACCTACTTGTATTTCATCTTTAAGGGGGAAGTCAATTTGATGATTTGGTCAAGTATAAAGCATGGTCAATGGTATATTATGCCTAAGCACCTGACACCCTTATCATTGTAATGTGTGAAATGAAGAGGTAGGCACCAATACCAAGCTTATATCATTACCACTATAGCTCTTTTCATCCTAAACTCACTTGAAACCATCCATAGATTGTTATCTAGTACCTTGATTATAGTAAAATCCCTATCATTTAAAATTATTCTTAATAATCTAATTAACATTCTAGGTTAACTAATTAGCGAGCTCTACTTTCTAAGTTGTCTGCTTGATCTTTGCTCAAATTATGTGTGTAATAACTTGCATTAGCCAATGTTGGTGCAAGATTTTACTTTATGTTCATCAATTGGATTAGCCAGTGTCAATTCAATTGACTATTTGTTTACTTTCTTAGATTAGCTTCAAAATTATCTTGTTCTATTTCCCATATTATCATCAATATTTTATTTTTCCATATCTACTATACTAGGTCAACTTGATCATCCTAGTACTATCACATACCCTATTTTTTGCCCCTATTCACTACACTAGGTCAACCTGGTCAACCTAATATAATTTTCAGGTCTTATTTTCACACGAGGTTGGCCTAATCGACCTAGTTCTATTTCCTTTTTGTTGATCAACCTAATTCTTCACCTCTTACAAATTTCATTCTATTCATTTCCCTTTGGTCATAATGAGGTCTCCTATCAAAATATTTTTGGATAGTCTTAATCCATTTAGATCCTATATGGGATGTTCATTTCTCCCTTTCTTTTCCTCCCAATAATAGCATCACTCTTGGGGCATTTCTTCTTCTCCTTCATCTACAAATTATAACATGGTTCAAATAACACCTCAAGATGAAGTTGATGGACCCAATCCTTTCTAAACCTATCAATAAACCTCTCAAAATCTTTAAACTAATGTGGGACTAATTGACACAAGTTTATTTAACAATCCCACTAACAACCCTTCTTCTAAAAATCCTCTCCCAACACTAATTTAGGGAGTGCTCCTTCTAACACCAACCCACCACCTGATACAACCCAATTATTATCTCAAGCAATTCAATAAATGAACATTAGGAAAAACTCCAATACCAATCAAATGATGTAACTTCAATAATACTTGATCAATGTGGCTAATCAACCTCCAATCATGCATCCTCAAGCTAATCCCAACTACATTCCTCCACCACTTAGAGATGCCTCAGGTAATGTTTTTCCTTAACCAATAATGAATAACAAGGTGCTTCAAACCATTAAAAATGATACTTTTACTCCTTTCATTATATCTATTGATGTCGATAATGTATCATTGACTATTAAATATGATGAGACTAAAGACCCTACCTCAATTATTAAAGCCTTTGGTAATATCTACAAAGAGTGGATCCAAACTAATACATTTGTTACTAATAAAATCTTAGTTAAAAAATTTATTGGTGATGTATTAGAATGGTATAATCAATTACCTCAACATTATAATTGGCAACTTGAAGATTTGATCAATCCTTTAGTTAAATATTTTTAACATAATGATCTTCTTAAAAATTGTCTTAGCCATTTCATAAATGCTAAGCAATATCCTAAAAAATTAGCCCATGAATTTATTAAAAGATGGAAATCTTTGGCGCATAAAGAAAATCATAATATGTATGATGATAACCTATTCAAACTCTTTATCACCTATTTAACTCCTACTCTTCAATATAAAGTTCAAACCTTTGCTCCTCAAACTCTTAATGAAGATCTTGATCAAGCTAAATGGTAAGACTTTCTTATGAAGCAATTCAAACCTAATTCTAAACTTCTTAAAGGATATTTTCAAAAATCTAATGCTATCACTAGTACCACTTCCCAAACCAAACTAGGAGTTGCCAAAAATGATATTCCTTTACCATCTCACATACTTATTTCGATACATCAAATGAGACAATTTTTACTGCTCTTTAAACCTTTCATATATCCTAATACTCCTCCTAAGTGGTATGATCCCAATATATTTTATTGGTTTGATTCCAAAATTGGGAATTCTCATGAATCCCTTAGAGGGATTTCTATATGTGATATTTCTTACATACTTGGTGATTCATTAGACCATATAACCATGATAAAAAATCATCGTCAAGAATACACTAATGCTTCTAAAAAATGACAATCCTCTAAAGCTTCTACATCTAATAACCACAAATATTCTTCTCATAATCAATCAACTCCAAGGATGTTTGTGAAATTTATGCTAATTATGATTAGAAACCAACTCACAATACTTTAGAAACTATTAATATGTCAATATGGCTAAGGTCAATTATCATAAAAAACTAGCTCACAAAGACCATGTTACCAAGCCTAAGAAACCTTCTTTGGAGGAACAACTGCTTAGAGATACTACCACCATCAATATTGAATTGAAAGAACCTAAGGAATAACTTCCTCCTTCTAACCCTCCAACCACATCTATTCCTCCAAAGTCTAATTTGTCTTCTAAACCTTGTGGCTCTTCTTCTAAATATCATTAGAATTTTTTTAAAGAACTTAACTCTATGCCATGTAAGATTCCTCTTGTGGATTTGGTTCACACTTTACCTTATCATCATACATTTATTATGAAATAAATCCAAGATATCAAATATCCATCTTCTTTAGATGAAGAACCACCTTCTATTGATTCTCAAACAAGTAACATTAATACCATTAAATCTATGTGTCCCTCTTCCAAGCCTTCAATTGAATTCCTTGAAGAGGACATTATTAATGATGAAATCCTCTTTTGTTTTGATGATCTACCTCTCTACATCAAAATAGCCATTAATAACACCCTTATTTGGAAATTCCTAGTTGATGAGGGTTTTGGTATTAATGTGACCTCTTTATGGCTTCTACAATAACTTGGTTATAACAAAGGTCATCTTAAACAAACCCATCTTACTTGTCATGGTTTTGACAAGACTAATCAAAAGCCACTTGGTTGTATATGGCTTCCCTTAACCATTGGTTCTAAGACCATTTGGACCAAACTCATGGTTCTTGATCTTCCTTTATCTTATAACATACTTTTTGGCCATCCATGGACTCATCGAATGAGGGCCATTGCTTCTTCTATTAGTCAATGCATTAAATTTATACATAACAAAAATTATATAAGCATGAAGCCAATACCAGCCCATGGAGTATCCAATTACCTAATCCTAAACCTCAATATCATGTTCTTACAATCCCTAAAATTAATATTTCTCTTTTACCTAAGTTCATCAATATGAATCCTAATTTACAAGTCACTCTTGCAGATTATAATGATGATGAGCCTAATGAATTATAACATACTTGTAATACCACCAAATTACCTCCATACATTTCAGAGTGTCTTCTTTCTTCTCTTTTACCAAGGAATAACACTATTCCTCTCATGGATGAGATTACTGATTTCCCCTTCCATGCAATGCTCAAGAGCTATATATACCTAAAAATGATTTTACTTGAAATGATTTTGGAGTGTCTAAATTTTTTGAAGATCCTCTCACCATGTCTCCTCAAACATTTAGTAATCTTGGGATTTTGTCTTCTAAATATCCTCTTCAATCTCAAGCATGCATAATTTCTCTCACATATGATGACAACTATAGAATGGCCCAAGCTCAATTTAGAGACTTAGATGTCTTGAGTTATCAAAATACCTTAGCTGAAATTCATTATTTCAATTGGTATGTGCATATAAATTTTGTAGATAATAACTTAGAACCTGAGGGTTATGTGTTTCTTATTAATCTTCCTATTATCAATTCTCCTTGGGTGGTAGAGTAAATCAAACCTTTTGAACCTCTAAAAGTACTTTCATATTATTTACCTCCTTTATATTCTCCCATTAAATATAATCCTTCTCCTATCAAAGAATCCATCAACACTCCATCTACCTCTTCTACTCCATCTACTTCTAATCTTGAAATCACACTTAATGCCAAGGTAACTGATGTCTGTCAAATACATTTTGAATGTGATTGCCATGGTAATCAAAATTTGGATTTAGAATTAGATGTTGAGTATTATGTTCCTCTTCCTACTTTGCATAGTGATGAAGCTATTTTTGTGTTACTTTATGCTCAGGAACCTCAACTCCCCTAGAAACATCATAAAATTGGAAATTTTAAAACTAAAACTCCTCACTTCAACAACTTTGTCGCTATAATTGATCCTAAAACTAATCCAATTTTATATTTACCCAATGCACCATACCTATTTCAAGATAGTAATGCCATTATTAATGAAGAAACAACCCATATCAAATGTGGTACTCCCTCATGCCCTCGATCAATCATAGATTCCAAAGAACTTTCACCCTCTGAACATGATAATTTCAGCCTTTTTTTTATAATTATCAAGAGGCATTTGCTTGGTCTTACTAAGAAATGCTTGGAATTTACCCTAGCATAGTGATCCATAACATCATTACCTATCCTAATGCCAAACTTGTGCATCATAAGAAACACAACTTTCCTCCTAAAGTTACCAACTTATGCCATAAGGAAATCATCAAACTACTTGACGCTAAATTCATTAAACCTATGGATTATTCTGAATGGGTTTCCAATGTTGTTCTTATTTAGAAAAATGTCACTATGGTCATTCATATTTGCATTGATTTATAAAATCTTAATCTTTCTTGTCCTAAAGGCAATTTTCCTTTGCCTTTAATAGATGGCATTGTTGATTCCATAACTAGATATGAAATGTTATCTCTTATGGATGGCTTCTCAAGATACAATCAAATTCATATAGCTCTTTAGGACCAACATAAGACTACTTTCACCATGGAATGGGGCACCTATTGTTATTTTAAAATTCCCTTTAGTCTCAAAAATGGCAGGGCTACTTAACAATGTACAATGACTCATATATTTCATGATCTCATCCATAAAATTACCAAAACATATGTGGATGATCTTATCTCTAAATCCAAACATCATATAAATCATCTTTCTAATCTTTCCATCATCTTTGATCATTTCATCAAATATAAAGTTTGACTTAATCCTTTTAAATATGTCTTCAAAATTACATCTAGAAAATTGTTAGGATTCTTAGTCTCTCTCTATGGCATTGACATTAATCTAACCAAGATTAATGTTATTATCAACATGCCTATTCCTCCTTCTATTCCTAATATTCATACCTATTTAGGTAGACTTGGGGAAATTAGATGATTCATTCTTGAGATGGCTTATCAGATTCACTCTGTTGATTCCCTTCTCAAGAAAGGTATAGCCTTAGAATGGATAGATCCATGTCAAAAATTATTTGACAACACGAAAGAGTCATTTCTTCATTCACCTACACTTCATCCTCCTTTCGATAATATACCTTTGATTCTCTATAATTCTTACAAACCCATATTAGTAGGGGAAGTGCTTGCCTAAAAAGATGATACAAGTAAGAAGTATGTCATCTACTATATTAGTTGAGGTCTCATCGATTATGAAATATGTTATACCAAAATTGAGTATGATTGCTTTGGTATCTATTTTTTAGCTAAAAATATTCATCATTATATTATTTACCAAACCACTTATGTCATTTTTCATTCCAAACCCCTTCATCATTTATTCTCTAAAGCATCTCTTCTACTAGATAGAATTGGCAAGTGGATGGTCTTACTTATGGAATTCAATCTTCACATCATCATGCAAAAAGTTATCAAAGGGTAAGTCATAACTAACCAACTTGTCATAGCTCCTATTCTAGCCACTTTCTCCCTTCAAGATAACCTTGAAAATGATAATATCCTTTACATTTAAGGTCTTAATCAAGAAATTTATCTTAAAGATTATTTTCATAGCTTTACTATCGATCTTGAAGCTAATCAACTTGATGAACCTTCCACTTCCTCTAGTATTACTAAACCTAAGGTAATTATTGAGGAGTTCCCTAAAATTAGTGTTGACTTGCATGAGGATACTTGGACCCTTCACTTTGATGGTGATAAATGCCTTTAAGGAGCTAAGGTAGGTTACATTCTCACATACAAGGCTTGCATTACCCAAAAACATAACAAACGTGTTAAAGTCCACACATTTAATGTCAATGATCTTGTCCTTAAATTATACTACACCCATGATAAAAAAAGGCAAATATGCCCAAAAATGGTGGGGCCCATATTTAGTCAAAGAAACTCTTGGTCCAAGTACTTACTGCCTTCAAACCAATGAAGGCCATATTTTCAAGGATCCCACCAATGCTCAAATCCTCAAAAAATAATTTGCCTAATCATTTATTTCTTATCATGCTTTCTATCTATATCTATCAAATTATTTTTATAGGTTACTTAAGTATAGGTCTCTCCCTCTACATTGGTCCCTTCTTGTTCACAAACCTTTAGTCCTCCCTTTTTGGTCTTTTGGTTTCTTGATGTACCATAGTCTTAATTATCTTATTTTTCATTCTCATTCTGTTTACCAGTTTTGATTTGGTGCCCCTTGGGCTTTTCTTTTATGAGTTTCTTCTTAAGACCATGAATAGGACTTGACATCCCTCACAAAACCACCATCTTTTATTTACCTTTCTTTCCTTTTTCTGCTTTCCAATGTTATTTTGGCATCCTTTTGGGTTTTTCTTTTATGAGGTGGTTTGTAAAAAGGCTCCCTCAACTTTGATTTTCTCTTGATTATTAACAGCCTCATGGATCTTTCTTTTATGAGTTGTTTTGTAAGACTATGGATAGGACCTGACCCTCTTCATAAAATTACCATTCTTTTCATGTTCTTGATCTTTATTCTCAAACTTTAGCTTTTTCTTCTTTTTCTAGATGGAATTTGCAAACAATCTATGTTAGCATGTTTTCCTCCATTTTCCCTCAATCTTATGATAAGGAGTCACACCTTTACTATCATTATATCCTTCTTTTTTCCTTTTGTCACATTTTTTGTAATTTTAAGCACTTTAAATTATTCCATATGTCATTCCTCTTTATTTCCACTTTGTTTCACCTCCACATTAGATAAAATAAGGTCAAAGTTAAGATAGCACTTTTATTTCACCTAGATTTATGAGACTCTTAGATCCCATGTTCTTTGAAGTTTATCTCTCTTAGAAACCTTATCCCAAAGTTTTCAAATGAAAGTCATATTTATCACCCATGTTTGGTTTTTCAAATCCATATGGAGGAAGAATCTTAAAAAAGCCATCAATAAATTCAAAAGCCAAATCATTTGAAACAAAAAGCAATGATATCTAAAAAGCAACATACAAAATTCAAAAGTCAAATTCACACCAAAAGACATGATTACAAGCACATCTATTATATCTAATCAAATCTCAAATTCCATATTTGGCTTCACATAGGGTCAAAGTCCTTTGGGGTGCAGTAGGCTAGTAGATTGGAATAGGGGAATTAAAAAAAAACTATGGTTATACCTACTTTCTCATGCAAGTACCCAATTTTTTCAGTATATCAATGGCTCTATAAGGGGTCCTGAAGAATGGGGAATATTTCATGGGGAGGTAGGTCCATTTTAATTTTCATGCATATATCATTCATGGGATGATCTATATACTCCATTTGTTGATCCAAGACTTGTGTAGCTAAGAGAAGTTCTTCAAAGTTCCTAAGGTCAATAGTCCTCTTATTTTGACAAAGCTAATTTGAGTGTCTTGACTTTGATAAAGAGTTTCTCTACCTTGGTTTTTCCTTCATTATCCCCTCCACCGCTTTATAGACAAATTGTGATTCCAAATCTATTTTCCCTCTTCTCTAAATTCCTTCTTCTCCATCTCTTAAAAACATGCTAGCACTACTTTATTTCTATTTTATCTATCCTTAGAGAAAAACAACATGTTTGAGCAACTTTGGATCATTTTATTCACTTAATTTTACATTTACTAGACTTAATTTACTTTCATTTTTCCATTTATCATGATTTTGTTATCCTGCTATCATAGACACCTGAGTTCACACCCTTTTCCATTGTTGAATCAAATGTGGATTGTTACTGCTCACTCATCAATGTTGTTTTCCCTTTTATGTGCCTTTTTCCATTTTTGAGTGAGATCCATAAGATAACAAATATTGAATGCCTATATCTAAGGCTAACACCCAAGTTCATAATTATGGGGCCCCAAAGAATGAGAGTGACTCTATCCTCAAGATGGTTCAAAAGCTTAGCATTGACTTCCTTTAGTTGTAAAAGCAAGTAAGCAATAATGGAGAAATATCTGGTAGTAATTACTCTTTTGAAAGGTTTAATATGCCCACTAATATATTTTAGAGTGATAGCTACTAGAATAACAAAAATAATGAGCCATCTACTAACAAAAATGTGCCTAATATAAATAATATTGATGTTAATTTACCTGACTATTATAGAGTTAATTGTAATTATAAACATGGGGAAATAGATTACATTGAATTTTTTAATGCATTTTAAGCCTTCCAAGAAGAATTAGATACTTTTAAATTTATCCCTAATAAGGATTTTGATGTAGGTACATCTGGTTCCTCAAGGTCATCTAGGTATACTAATTCAACTCTCATGGTGGAGATATTTGAGTTCCCTTTTCAAGAGGACAATAAAGCCAAAGATATTCTTCAAGAGATTCATGATTTTAATAAATTCATAAAAAGTACTTATCCTCTAAGAAATGAGGATCAGAAGTAACCATTGACCACTTCAACTCCTCTAAATAACTTTGAGACTCCTCATGACACTACCTTAGAAAATAATCTGAAGCCTCCTAAGGGAAGTACTCCTAAACCTAGTGTTGATACATATAATTCTACCAATAGGACTAGGTATAACATAGTAGAGGACATGAAGATGATCAAGGTGAAAATTACCTTACATGAGTTGACACATATTATTGAATAAAAAGATTTGTTGTTGGAATCTTTGTCTAAAAAGTCTAGTAAGTTTGAAAAGTCTGCACATGCTAATGTTGCAATACACAAAGCTAAGGAAAATGTTTCTCCCTTCCTATTTACAATCAAGATCTGGTAAAAATTTACATAATTGTTTATTATATTCTAGTGCATCTACAAATATAATGCCTAAGGGTATTTATGAAAAATTAGGTTTAACTCTAATTAAATAGTATAGAGTCGTTACTCAATTAGATAATTCAAGAGTCAAAGTGATTGGTGAATTATTGAATGTTCACATATATATTGCCTCATAGCCAAGCATCAAATATTTCATAGATATCCAAGTGGTGTACATCCTTGATGCTTATGGGATACTATTGAGAAGAGACTAGACTAGAAGCTTGAATGGTTATATGTCAACAGATTATTTGCACATGTAGTTTCCTTGGAAGGGAGTCCCTAACCAAATCAGGATAGAAAGGGAGCCTAAAATGAAACATATGATCATGGAATATAATGTAATCAATGAGAGGGTCAACATGGTTAACTTAGATCTTGATATTTACACTCTTGACCACAAAGGTATGCAACTCTAAAACTTCTTATGCTTTGCCTTGATTATGGAAACTTTATTTTGATGGTGCTAGATATAAATCAAGTTCTAAATTAGGAGTGGTGTTAATCAATCCCATCAAGAAGGAATATAATGCCTCTTACAAACTTTATTTCCCATACACCAATAATTTGGTTGAGTATGAAGCACTAATTCTTGGATTACAATTTTCAATCAAGCATGAGGCCAAGAAACTATTAGTTTTTGGTGATTCTAAACTAGTGGTAAATCAGGTCAAGAGTAAATATCAATGAAAATTATCCTATCTTAAGAAATATAAATTTAGAGTATGGGACTTAATATAATGTTTTGATGCTTTTAACATTGTGTCAATCCCTAGGGAAGAAAATAAAGCCACTAATGAACTTGCTTCAACTACAACCGACCTTATGACCAACCATAGTTCCCATTTATAAAACCTTAAAATTTAGTTAGTATCATATCCTTCAGAGCCTATAATGTTAACCACTTGTAGGTATTAAATGATTATCAATAGATCATAGATTTCCTAACTAGTTTAGGAGTGTTTGAGGGTCACATTATTGATGAAGCTAGTCTCCTTGATGATGAAGTCATTAAAAGTAAACTTGAATAAAAAGTCATTAAATTGAATGACAATAATATCCATAAAGGCATGATAGCCTTGGAGAGACTCTTTGATTATGATAAACTACCTAAGGCTACCAAGACTCCTAAAGTAAGTGGGAAGGATTACAATGCAATTGATCTTAGATTTCAAAGTCAACCTCAGTTAGTTAATAATGATAAAACATGTACAAGTCTAGAAAATAAAAGAACCAAATAAATTCTGACCAAATATAAAGATGTCATAGCATGGTCCTATGATGACATAAATATCTTTGATCCAAAGGTCATAACTCACACCATCCTTTAAAAGAAAATTGCAAACCTTTTAGACAAAAATAGAGGCCTGTCAACCTGATTTTAGAACCACTAATATATAGAGAGGTCAATAAGATCTTAAATGACAAGATTATATTTGACATCATACATTCCACTTGGGTTGATAATTTAGCCCTATTCTGGAAGAATAATGGTGAAATCAGGCTATGCATTGATTTAAAAAGCCTAAATGGAGCATTTGATAAAGATGATTACCCCTACCTTATCTTGACCAAGTAATACAAAGTATTTCTAGTTCTACCATGATGCCCTTTCTTGATGGTTTTTAAGGTATACCCAGGTGTAGGTGAATCAATAAGATAAGATGAAAAAGACTTTTACTACCAAGTAGGGCATGTTTGCCTACAAAAGAATGTCATTTGGATTGATAAATGTGGGTGCAACCTTCTAAAGGGCTATGGATCATGCTTTCCAAGGTCTTGTAGGTAAGTTAATTATTATATACATGGATGATATAACTATATTTTCTAAGAATAGGGAGGATCATATTATGCACCTATAGTAGGTATTTGAAATATGTAGGAAGTATGGGATTTCACTCAACCAAAGAAAAAAAATTCTATTTACTAAGGGAAAACTATTAGGAAATGTTATCACTAAGGATGGAATCTCTATAGACCTTGAAAGATTAAATGCAATATCTAATATAGAGCCTCCTAATAGTAGGAAAGAAATCAAGTCATTCTTTGGTAAAATTAATCTTGTAAAAATGTTTATTTCTAGCTTTGCAAAAATTATTAAGACATTGAATGATATGCTGAAGAAAGATGTCAAAATCACTTGGAACGAAGAAACCAAGAAAGATTTTAAGGACATCAAAGAGGTAATTAGACAAGCTCCATACCTAATAAGTTCATACTTCTACAAATATTTTTACCTTTATTCATCTACTTTTTATCATACTATTGCTATAATTTTAACTCAAAAATTTGATGGATGTGATCATCCAATTGCTTTCATGAGCATGAAATTTAAGAATGTTAAGTTAAATTATTATTTAATTTATAATCAATCATGTTAATTAGTTAATGTGGTGAAGAAATTTAGGCACTAAATTCTTAGGAACAAGGTGCATGTAATCTTACCAGACCCTACCACCAAGCTCATGCTAAGTCAAAATAAGATAGGAGAATAGAGAGGTAAGTGGATGTCTGTGCTTCAAGAATATGACATTGAATAATTAATTTAAAATTGGTAAAGTGCCAAGGTCTAATTCAATTAATTACCAATACTAACCCCAAGCTAAGTGTCATGTAGTTTAAACAACAAAGTTTTCCGTCCAATGATTGGTATGATCCTATTATCCATCTATTGATCAATGGCATTTGTTCTATATGGTTGACCAGGGAGAAAATAATATCCCTAAGAATCAAGGAAAACCACTACCTAATTAAATATGGAGTTTTGTATAGGAAAAACTTTTAGGGCATTTACCTGAGACGTGTCTCTAAGGAATAAGAAATTGGGATAATGAGCACTTTTCATCAAAAATTGGGAAGTGGACATCCATCAAAAAGATAATAGCTCATAGAATCATTAGATATGGTTACTATAGGACCAAAATATTAAAGGATTCCCATAATCATGTAATTCAATTCCATTCATGTCAAGTCTTTAGCACAAAATAGCCTAAGGTAGCCATGCCACTATAGCCAATTATGGTAGATAAACCTTTTGCTCAATGGGGACTAGATTTTATGGGGCTAATCAACCCTAATTCATCAAAAGTTTAAAAATACATTCTAACTACTACAAAATACTACACAAGATAGATTGAAGTAGTAGTGACCAAGTAGTGCATAACCAAAGAAGTGATTAGTTTTTTAGAAGAAAACATATGCACAAGGTTTGAGACAGTTGTATCTCTAGTCTGTGATAATGGATCTGCCTTTATATCCATTAAAATGATAGAATTAGCATATGATAACCAAATCATTCTCAATTTATCTTGAAACCATTACCCTCAAGGCAATGGATTATCTGAAACAATGAATAAGATCTTGATGAAGGCAATAAAGAAGTTTACGATAGACAAACCCAAGACATGGCACAAACTTTTCAAATATCCCCTTTGGGTAGATAGAATAAGAATCAAACAAGGCCTCAAAGAATCACCCTTCTTACTAGTGTATGTCTAATAACCCATCTTCCCCATCACCCTCAAGCTGCCAATGTATAGGTTCATGAAAGAATATATGGATGAAGACAAGAAATTACTAATTCAAGGTTGTTGGACATCATACAAATAGAAGATGCTAGAGAAGAATATTTTTCCAATTTTAGTAGACACCAAACCATAGTCAAGAGGTGGTTTGAAAAATGATAAAAATTAAAGGTGTTCAATTAAGGAGACTTAGATATTATTTAGGATAAGGCATTTGAGCCTAAAAGTAAACATGGAAAGTTCACACCTTTGTGGATAGGTCCCTACCAAATTGCCAAGATACTTGGAGACAACACCTTCAAGTTGAAATACCTATAGGGAGCAAATTTGACACTGCCCACTAATGAGAAATACCTCAAACACTAATTTTCTATTTTCCCACATGGCATCTTCATGGAATGACTATAATACTAGTTATAATTAGTGTAGGTAGAATAGTTTAGTTTCTTTATGTTTTTTCCTTCCTATCCCTTATTTGTACATGAGTTTGTATATATTGTTTTGCTTTTCCTTGGCTTTATGATTTGTTGCTTTCTATTTGTGTGTTTAATTTCTTTGCTTCATTCCTCACTCTCAATAAGTCCTTTTGGACAAGCCTCATCTCAAATTTCATGTAATTACTTAGGAACTCCACAGTTTAGAAATGCAAGTATGAATCTTAAGTGTATGCTGACCATGGATTTGAAATATGAGCTTAATGTTATAGTTTAGAGGAACTTGTAAGGATTAATGGATAGGTTGGTTTTTTTGTAAAATCTTAAACATTCTCTTGATCTAAACTTGCTTTTAAGAAGAATTACAAATGTAGGATGAAAGCTTAAATTATTGGAACACAATCATGTTTGCACTTAACAAGCATCCTTACCAAAAACAAAGGTTGCAACCATAGGTGATTTTCTTAAGATCAAACACTTGACCAAATCTCTAACCCTAGCTAACCTAGTTCCCATCCTTTGCTAGAAAGTAAAAATGAATTAAAAATACAAAAACAAGAGCTTATTGCAAAATCAAAAGATTTATAAGAAAAGGTGATTCTAATAATCTCCACCAGGGCTATGGACACCCAGTTGGTAGTGGAACAAGACCTTGAGTGGATCTAAAGGCATCTCTGTCGAGGCTATGGATGCCTAGATGGTAGAAGATAAATGCCTAAGCCTTTCTTGAGCTAAATCATGGTTCTTAATGGATATACAAACATGTTATAAGTTAATGTTAATGGTTAAAGTCATGAAATATTGAAGTTGTTCCCTAAATCCCATGGAAAATAGTAAGTGGAATAAAATAGCACACACATCATGGTTAGGTTTTGATGTTTGATCCTATTTTTATAGGTAAAATACTTGTTTTAACCATGAACTAATCTTGATAATGACACTAATCAAGTGGAATAAGTAATCTAGTTATTTGTTTGAACCAGAGTCTCTAAATTCTAACATATTGCTATGTTTCCCTTAGAAGTCACCATTTTTTGAGGTCAACATACCCACATTTCTAAAAAATGGGGACCCTTGTGATAAATTGTGCAAATTTTTACCTTAAAATTGAAAATTCACTTGGTCAGAGTATCATTAACATATTTGCACATTATTTATATTTGAAGATCATCTACACCTTGACTTGGTTGGATTATTTGTTCATGGATTCAGTTTGACCTTGTATATGTTTTCAAACATTTGTTCTTCATGTTTTAAGTTGTAGGTGTAATGGAACCCTCCTTGAATAAACTATGCCTAGATTTTAGAGTTTAATCCCAACTTGGGCTTTTAAATAGCCTTTGTTTTGTAGAAAGTCAAATTAAATCCATGTTTAAAGCTTCTTGAAACCTTCATTCAATAAACGCTAAAATAGGTTCTTTTGGACCAAATTCAAAATTGGTGGGAATAATTCACATAGGAATACTTTAAAAATGTCATAGACTTAGTTAAATTTTTATACTAATACTTAGTCATGTTTTTTAACATGACCAAACCTTAGTCTAAAAATTATATGCTTGGTCCCCTTTATGTCCCATGTCCCTTATTCCCTTTACCTTAGCATGGTATAAATTTATCATTTTAGGGTCATTTTATTATGTTCCTAAGCTTAGTTTGAATAATGCATGGTCCTTTTGTTATAACTTAGACTAAAATTTTAGTCTTAAAGTCTCAATCATGTTTATTTACATAAACAAGGCCTTAGTCTTAATATTTTATCCTAAGTTACATATAATTACAAATCCTAACTTAAACATAGTGCTTATTTTTAGGATAAATGACTCGTGTTTACTCAGGTGAACATAATCAAATGGTACGAGATGGGATTGATAAGTCTAAGATTCTGATCCATGGAACCAATCTCAATTGAGCCCATAGATCAAGATCGATGATCTACATTCATTTGGATAGCCAAGATATAATGATGCAAGATCAATATTAAGACTTAAAGGGTCCATTTTTATTATATATACCTAGCTTAAGACTTTACCCTAAGGTTTCAATTTTATTTATTAATAAAATAAAACCTTAGGATAAAATCTTATGCCATGAATTTTATTTGAAGGGTCCTATTGTTAAAAAACTTAGCTTAGAGATTTTACCCTAAAGTTTTGTCATATTTAATAATATGATAAAACCTTGGGTTAAAAACCTTATGTTAAGTCCTTTATTTATTAGTCATGGGTCCCCCTTTTATTATGTTCTAAGCTTAGCTTAAACATTTTAGCCTAAGGTTTATTTCATGTTTTTTAACATGAAATAAAACCATTTTCTAAAGTATTTAACCTAAGTTATTTATGTTTCCAAACCCTTAATTAAGATTGTGAATCTTTTTAGGATCAACAATCTGTGTTTTCTCAAATAGATATGATCAAACAGAGTATATCCAGTCAAAGTTTTAATGACACCTCTGAGACAACAACAAAGTGACAAGTGTCATGGTCATGGTCAAAAGATAATGAATATACAATGGTATTCCATCCCATAGATCATAATTTAATGACACATATTCATTCAAATGATGATGATCAGATAGTGCATGATGAAGGTAGACTTGTTAATGAAGCTCCCAATTAACATGAAACTTCCTCATGGTGAGAATGTGTAACTGGAAATACTAATAGAGTAAAAAGCTTAAAAGGCCTATACGATTTCAAAGTGGCATAACCTTGGTTCATAGTATATATTAAAACTTGAACATCTTCCAGATATCAATGATCTATGTTGATTTGTATTTATCAAATCCAACAATGTGTAATCAACATTGAAAAGTCAAAGACCCTGCAAGTAAGCTAGAGATGGCCATGTCGATAGAACATGTTAACTGACAAGAGTGATAGAGTACAAAGCTTAAAAGGTATATAAGACTACTAAGTGGTACAACCTCAGAACCAAAACATATAGTGACCAATGACATTCAACTCAAGGGATCAAGATCAATGGCCAATGTTGATCTATGCAAGGATATCTAATGGTATGAAATAAAAGTAGATTTTTACAAAGGTAATAGTTAGTTTTTAAACATTAATGAGCAAGTTTGCCACAAAAATACCACATAGATGCCATGATCATGCCACATAGACATAAAATGACAAATTTGAAGATCTTATGGCTAAAAAATGGCAAAGGTATAAATACAAGGATCCAAATGAAATCTAAGGTATAAAGCTCACTTAAGTTTAAATAGTTTTCACCATTAAAGATCAAATAGGACCTAAAAAAAATCCCTAATTTGACCTTTTATTGATCACAAATCAATCCCAATAAATCAACTTATCATCGAAACAAGCATAATTGAAATCTAGAGCCAAAAAGTAGTCCACCAACAAGAAATTTGATCTATCACAGACCATGGTAGCTTAGAAAGGCAATTAAGGATAAAATGAAGAGATATATTTGACTTCAAATGATAAGGGAAGAGTATTCAAGGATACCAAATTTTATGCCATCAACCTAACATGGGAGACAACAATTGGTCCAAGCTATTTTGGATCATCGAAGAACAACCAATCATCACGAAGGAAGAGGAGAAGAACCTATATATAAAAATGAGATATTATGACATAGTGGCTATTAAAATGACAAGCCTACACTTTGTAGTGGCCAAGCCTAAGGTAATACATTGTATTAACCTTTTATCTCCTATTTTTAAAGATTGCAAGATTGATAAAGGTATTTTAGTCAATGAGCACACTCACAAAAGTATAGATTATGTCTCAACCATAGATTTTGAGAATTATTATAAGCTACCTAAGTCCTAAATAGATATGACCCCCATAAATAATTGGGCTAAGGAAAATGACCTAAAGACCATCCTTATCCCATGGTTGTATTTTAGGAATCATGTATTCTCAGACTTTAATGGCAACATTTAAATTAGCCAATTCAAACTTGGGATCAAGATGATTATGAACTTGATGAATATGCTATGTGGAAATCTAACCACCACCTGTGTGGATTCAATTTGGGTTCCCTTGATATATTTTATGGTTGAAAGGGAGCTCATCCCTCCCCTTGGTGAAGTTTTTAACATCTGATTGATTAGAGATATTTACACAATTAATAAAAGGACTAGGGGAAATTTTCACATGATTTCATACTGGTTAAATGCATTACTCTCCACCACAAAAATCCCAAGCCTTAGAGAATGGTTTCCAATGGGACATAAATAGTCTCCCAATTTTACTCTAAATTGCATATTTTCAAATATAGGGACCATATGCAGTTCATCTATGATTGTGTTTACCCAAATTTAGTTGAATCTATTATTGGAAACCCAATGATGAGGGTCAACCCTTTGATCAATAAATATGTTGAAGCCATAGGTGATATATGTCTATATCCTAACTATACCATAATTAGGATTGAAAAAACACAATGTACCCCACTTAGGCTACTAGTTCATGTGCCCAATAAATTAGATAAATAAGAGGTAACACACTAGATATGTAATTTCAAAGATGGTATTTATAGGAATAAGAGGAAAGGAATGCTCCACACCTTCCCCATTACCATTGGTAAGATTTTGTTTTAGCAATGGGATAATATTAAGGCTACCTCTAAACACAGGGCCTATTTAAGATTACAACATGATGAACTAAGGTAGTGGGATCCCCATGGAAGAGTTATGGGGACATTGAAGGCAAAATGGATCAATATAACCTATGAAAACTATCATGGACCTTATTAACCAATAGACACCAAATCCTCTTCATTCAACCAGGTCTTGGCAAGATTGAGAAAAAATAACATCAAGCTAGAGGCTAGATTACAGAGAGAGCAAAAGACAAGTGATGATATATGGTAGCTAGGGAAAAGACAATACCATTTGATAGGAGGTCCATCTTTTATACCTCCTTTATCCTAGCCACAAATGGAGGAGAGGAGAACTGAATAGATTGCATCTTCCTCAGCCCCAACAGAAGAACCAGAATCATAGGTTGAAGGAATTGACATAATAGCATTAGATCCTGAAGAGATAGTGGTAGATGCCCTAAAGGCACTAGCTATTGCCTTTAAATATGATGAGGAAGAAATATAGATGGAATAAACTTAGTCTTAAGTTGGGGAATTAGAAGAAAATAAGGGGAAAGAAGTTTCATTAGATTTAATCCTTGTTACCATGCTTACCCCAAAGAGAAAATATGAGCTAGCATTGGTTCTAGTAAGAAATAAGAGGCCAAAGTTGATCTTCACTCACCCTTTGAGTGAGGTAATCCTTTTTAATGAGGATAACCCTATCTAAGGTCTAACTATCCATGAATGGTTTATATATGGCAAGTTACAGAAGGTTCCTACTCTACATCATTCATGGGCCATTACTAAATCAGTCAACATCACTATGCATGATGAGCTCAAGCCTTGGATTTTGGCCTTACATAAGGAGGAATAAAAAATTATGGCTTCCCTTGGGCAATCAAGAGGGACATAAATGGAAACCTTGGCTCCAAAGATAACTCAATCATCATTAGGGGTTCATTTCAATCTCGAGATTGCCAATTTGGAAAGGGTGATTGAAAAGAAAGCCATGGTCAGTGGGAAATTATTCACCCTATAGAAGATAGATAAATTTAAAGGTCTAAACCCTATTGAAGGACAAAATCTAGGGGAAGAAAAGATATTTTAAGAGAAAATTCTTGATGTAGCCTAGAACTAGTCAGACTAACTACAAATAATGATCAAAGGATTATTGTAACAAAACAAGAATTTGCAGGAAAATACTATTATAGCAATTCCAGAAGGAAGGTTAAAACAATTAAAAGATATCATGGCCAACTTATTCAAGTATTTGAAGTCATTCAGGACCATAAAGAATGCAATTATCAAGCAAAACAATATGGCTACAAGCCAAGTTGGCCAATAACAGGCTGAAATTTATCAAGTGAAAGACTTGATTAAAGAATTGAATAAGAATCAAGTCCCAAAATTCAAGATAATTTGCTTAGAAAACCTAAACATGGGTATGCTCATATTGGTGGACAAGATCAGTTCCTAAGTAAATGGCCTAAGAAAATGGCGGACATTACTAGGGACTTCAAGAAGCAAGAGGACAAGATGTTACACATCTTGGATAGTTTGATCAAGGAGCCCACCTCACTTAGTTATTTGGGCCTTATTATATATGGGGAGTTCAATAATAGAACTTCTCAATTTATGCAAGAAGTGAGAAGCCAAAGGTCGGGTAAAATAGGGGACGACAATAAGAGAATCATGGACCTACTTCTATCATTTGAGGGGAAAATGGAAGATGTTAAGGGCATCAAGAAAGAAATAGAGAAGGTTGACAAGGACATAAGAGGCATATAAAATAAAGGAAAGGAACTCTTTTTGAAGCCTATTTTTGACTTCTAATTTATCAGTGAGAAACCTTACAGATTGAAGATCCTTCAAGAAAGGCAGGAGACTGTATCAAAATAAGGTCCTCAAATTTAGTTAAGAATATTATTTTTGTATAAGCATTGTAATATTTGAAAATAGAATATTATTTTTTTTAAATTCATGTGAAATTTGTAATAAAATTACCTATAGGTTAGTCCACTTGGAAAATTTTAGTGTATTCTAGAAATTTTGTAGAAAGGAAAACATCCTTACACCTATACACTTGTGATTGGATATGATTGACCGACATACTTCCTTGTACTCTATAAAAGGATTTTTATCATTTGTAAAGAGGAGGGAGTTTTTGAACCAAAAACTTATGTAAAATTTTGGGAAATTAATGCAAGTGAGGAATTTTTCAAAGATTGTCCATATTGATTTATGTCATTTGTTATTATGGTTTCTCTCTCACTCACTGGTTCTCATTCTTAGATTTGAATGGTTCTTGTGAAATCTTGGTGTTCAAATTTTAATTGTGGAATTATTAACTTGTTCTAATGATAGGTTGAATAAAAGTTCTCAAGTTCATTTTTTTTCATTTACTCTTCTTGCATTTGGACTAATGTTGTTTGCTTGCAAGGGTAGATATTTAAAGTGAACTACATTCTTATTTGCATTGATTTTCATCCCTTAGATGTTCTTATAATGTGTATCAAGATTTGAGCTCATGTTATTTAATATTATACATTGGTTAAGTTCATGCTTGGATGATATTTGAGCTTTGTCATGATGTTTGGGATGAAGATCAACAACATCTCTTTTTTGCCTTACCCTTCTTTTTGCTCCTTTTTAACTAGGTCACTATAGCTTAATTTCCATTGTAAATATCCATGTTAGATTATTATTTATATTATTTTTGATCATAACTCACTAATATCATATAAAATTGCTTCATTATTTGCAAGGACATAGGCCAAGGTGGCTCCCAAACACCAAACTTTATAAATATTGTGAAACAACCCATTTGCTTTGACTCTATTTCACCACTGGATAATAGGATTATCAAAACCTATAAATCATGCATTGAATTATCTAAATTATAAAATGAGAAGTGTTCTTTAAACATTTTGAGCACCTGTGTCACAATTTAGGCATCCACACCACTTTAGTTTCATCTACATTTGTAGTCACAAAACATGGAGATGTTACATTAATATTATTGTTATTGGAGTCAATTTGAATTTTATTTCTACATATTAATTTCTATTTTAATTTATTCATTTTATTATCAATGATAACTTCTTTTGCAAAATCATTTCTCTATCTAAATTAGGCATTATATTTATTCATATTATAAAATATGCATACATTACATGCTTTTGACACACAATCCCGATTAAGACATTATAAAATTAAACTCAAGTTAGAGGATGAGGCATCCTCATCCCAAGCTATAATTATATGTCTTTCCATGATTTCAAAGGGAGGATAATTTCACAATTAATATAAGAAAGAAAGGTTTTAGATTGTTTTGTAAATTTGTGTTGAAGTGTTGTCTCTTCCAAAATTTCTCTATCTTACTAAGAATTTACATTAAGTTAATATAATTTGTAATAGGTTTTAAAACTATTTAATTTACAATTATTCATATTAAACTAATATTTAGTCTAAATTCTCATTGATTATTGATCATACTTAATATTGGTTAGAGGCAGGGATGTGCTATGAAGTCTAATTTTAACCATTTATTTGATGATGATTTTTGAGTGTATTATAACTATGTAATTTGACTATTAATTGTGTCTATTTTTAAATTAGTCTAATGATAATTTATAATAGGTACTATTCCTTGAACATTTTATCAACCTAGGATAAATGTAGTTGTCTTGGAAGGATTTATTCTTTAGTTGAGTCATAAGGCCCCTTCTTTTATACCATACCTTTCCTTTCTTTTGAATTTTTTTAAATCAAGTCCACTTTAGGTTATATCCATTCATCCACCTCAAGTAGAATCTAGAATCACATCATACCTAAACCATTTGAGGTAAAAACCACTCTGATAATACTATTCCACCATGTGATTATTTATAAAATTGATACCTCATAACTCATGCCTTAGAGTGAATATTTTACCTACTCCTAAATCATTAGAGGTATCTTCATCAGGTTCTCTTGGTGTGAAAAAAATGCATTAAAATGAATTTACATGGTGGTAGGAGGGCCTAGAATCTATGATTGTTAAAAATTCACTTGAGTTGTGTACATTATATCCTCTAGTGAGGTTAACAAGGGGTATTTCTAAATTTGGTGTATTATTATTATTATCACCTTTAGAGGTTCATCAAGGACCTAGATTATATGGAGGCATCCATAGGATATTTATTACCCATCCAAATTTACTAACACAAGGGAACCAACCTTAATGCTTCACTATGGCTTGGTTAGTTGGTTCACCCATTGTCATAGCTAGTGTCATCCATGATCTTCTTGGGAACATGGAGAAATATATTCCTATGTTATCTCCTTCTAGGGAATAAATATAGAGGAACACATGAAATATTTCAAAATTTCTCTAGGATTTCTAAACATATTCCATGGGGGTGTTTCATGTATACTCTTTTCATTCACAATATAAAATGTTGCCTATGACTAATTCCCTAACCTTCTAGAAATTTTAAGTACAACATGGGTTTAGTGTCATGATACATTCATGGCATAATATGGGTAAATTTCCAGTCATAATGTGATATACCAAAATTTTTACAACATGATAAGGGATCCTAATGAACTAATTAGATATTTTAATGTAAGATTCAATAATCTATACAACTATGTGGCTGATGCATACATACTTGTTATTGCCTTAACACTATAAATGTATAAAACCAACATATATCATATGAAATCAAGGTTATTACATATGATCCCAACATTAGTAACTTAACAAAAACCTATGATGAAGCTATAAACATTAATAGGCATTTGAATCCTCAATTGCAGACTATATCCATTATTGATCCAAATTTTGTGGTCCTAAATCTTATCACAAATGTTAGTTGGAATGTCATAGGGAATCATTAGAATTAGGTTTTCAATCATTTTCATTTAAATAATGATACTTTGAATCACAACCTAAATTTTTTTAACCATCCTACACATGTGTCTAACCAATACAATTATAATCAAGCTTTAGTCTCAGTCAACACTTCTACCACATTGAGGATAACCTCTGATTCTACCAAAATTGAGTTATGTGCCATCCAATGCATGTTAAAAAACTTAGTAATGAGTTTATGAGTATGAAAAAATTATTAAGGAAAATTTTATGAGAGGCATCCAATAGGAAATTTTTTTCCATAAATAAAACAAACCATTCAATAAGCTAGGGAAAAATTCAGACCCTCATCCCACCATATTACCTAAGATGAATATTTGTGAGGCATCTTTACCTAACCATTTTAGACTTTGTAACACTTCCGAACATGGAAAAATAGATTGTATAGAGTTCTACCTTAATTTTGAAGTATTTCAAAAGGATATGGAAAGATATGAGGTAGTCCTAAATCAACCTAATTCTTCTACGATTGGTCCCTTTAATACTTCTAGTACTGCCAAGGTATTTGAGACCTATGATTTTACATTTCTTGTTGAGGATGAAAATGATGTAAATAATAACATAAATGAAATTCATGCCTTTTAACAATTTTAGATTAATAATTATAATCCAAAAAATAATAACACACAACTTTATACTTTGTGCACACCTCCCAATAACAATATAGCCACTCCCCCTAATCCTAATTATAATAACAATCCACCCCCTCATAGAGGGAATGATCAAAAAGCTCAAGATAATCCACACAATAAGAGTGGATGTAATATAGTTGAAGACATGAAGAAGATAAAGGCTAATATTAATCTTCATTAGATGGCACAAATTAGAGAATAGAGGGAAATTTTGTTCAAGACTTTGACTAGTAAACCATTAATTGAAAATTCAAACGTTATATATAAAAATATGGTTGTGTACAAAGAGAAGCATGAGGTTCCACCTTTTATGTTGACTATCAGAATCTTTAGAAAAAACATGCATAATTTCCTAGTTTACTTAAGTGCCTCAATGAATGTAATTCCCATAGGGATATGCAAAATACTAGGTTTGACTCCAGACGAATCCAAAGAGTAGTCCTCTAGCTAGAACGATATTTAGTTTAATTTGTGGGAGAGTTACTAAATTCTCACATGTAACTTGCCAATAAACCACATGTCTAATAATATATTAACATATTAATAATTGACATTATTTGGGCCTATGGTTTACTCCTAAGTTGTGACTGGTTAAAAATAATGATTGGTTACATGGCTAAAGATTTATTACACATGTGGCACCATGGAAAGGAGTAGTCAATCAAACCAGGGTTGATAGAGAACTAAAAATGAAGCATATTATCAAGAGTATAATGCCAAAAATGAGATAATTAACTTTGATTCATCACACATAGGGGTATACACCTTCAAAACCAAACCCAAAATACATGAGCAATAATTTTAAGTTCCTTTATAGTTTTGGACCTTGTAATTTGATGGTGCTTAGTCTAAGTAAGGATCTATTATGGGTATAACACTAACTGATCCTACTAGAAATTACTACCTTATTGCCTTCTAGCTATAATTCCCATGTACTAATAATTATGTAGAATATTAAGATTTGATTCTAGGTCTCCAATTCACATTAAAACATAATGCCAAGCAACTGCTGATATTTGGAAACCCATAACTATATTTTAACCAAATTAAAAGTCACTACCAATGTAAACTATAATGTTACAAGAAATATAAACATAGATCCTAGAATCTATTTACATCATTCAAGGATTTTAATATAAAATTAGTTCATAGAGAATAGAATCAAACAACTGATTCCCTAACTACCTCTACAACCAATCTGAATCGACTCCAAAAATTAAAAATGCAAAAAATATCTATGAAACTAGTACCGTATCCTTAATTTATTGAAATTGTTGATCATTTTTAGGTATTTGATGATGAATAACAAATTATTCAATTCATGGGAAATTCTAGTGCCTTTGAGTGTTAAATTATTGATGAAAAGGATTTTGATTCAATGAATCAAGAAGATAAGGAAAATAATGATATCCTCTAATTGAAATAACATAAGATACCTAAGGGAATGGTATCCCTAGAATGGTGTTCTTACAAGGACCATCAAGATAATAAACATGAATAGTCCAAGACCAATGAATCATATTTCACAAAGGAAAACTTAAGGACATAAAAGATCCCCCAAATAGTTAACATTGGGTTGAGATATACAAAAGATTAAAAATAAAGTTTGAAAAAGTTATTAATAGAATACAAAGATGTGATTGATTGGACCTATGCAGGACTAACTATTTTTTATCATTGAGTCATCACACATGCTATATCATTTAAAGAGGAACACAAACATTTTCGGTAGAGACAAATACTAGTTAATCCTATCCTAGAGCCTATTATTCATAAAGTAATCCATAAATTAATAGAGGCCAAAATCATATTTATTATTAGGCATTATACTTGGGTAGCCAACTTAGTTCCTATACAAAATAATAATGGAGAAAATAGATTGTGCATATATTTTAGGAACCTCAACTAAGCTTCTAAAAAAGATAATTATCCCTTACCTTCCCTAGATGAAGTAATTCAAATAGTTAGTGGGTCAGTGATGATGTCCTTTCTAGATGGTTTCTCAGGTTACAACTAGGTGTTGGTAGAAAATTATGACATAGTGAAGAATGCTTTCAACACTAATTGGGGAACTTTTGCATATAAAAGAATGCCATTTAGAATAATCAATATAGGTGATACTTTATAATTGGCCATACGTTTCAATTTTTAGGGATTCATTATAAAATGCATTATCATTTACATGGATGAATTAACTATATTTTCTAAAGATAGAACTAATCATGTGGATCACTAACAAATGGTATTTGATAAATTTCATAGATATGGGATCTCTTTAAACCCATAAAAAGTTTTTTTGGGTAACTGAATTTAAATTTCTCGGTCATTTTATTCAAAAATTACATATATAAACAAAAATACATAGATTATGTCCTTTTTTGGCAAAATCTTTTTTATTCATAAGTTTATTTTAGAATTTGTGGAGATTGTCAAGCCATTGAATTCCATGCTGAAGTAGGATGCAAAAATAGATTGAAAAACATAGGTAATAAATCATTTCAAGATATCAATAATGCCATTACCTAGGCTCTAATTTTGATCAACCCAAATTTAAACAAGGATTTCTTATTGTAATTGTTTGCATCATAACACACTATATCAATAATACTCACATAGAAGGTAGATGAAAATCAACATCCAATTGCATTTATCAGAACCAATCTAAAAGATGTATAACTAAAGTATTCCATGATAGATAAGATGATTTATGCTTTGATCAAATCTATAAAAAAGTTTAGGCATTATATCCTATGCAATAAGATCTATTCCATTATACCAGACCCTATGGTCAAGCTTACACTTGGACATACAAGTTAAGAGAGAGAAGGGACAAATGATGGTCAAGTTATAGGAATTTTACTTGGAGATCAAACCTACTAAGATGTTAAGAGGGAAAGGTATCATATAACTAATGACTAACACTAATTTGAGCATATCCATTGAAAAAATCAATTAGTCTCAAGTAGTTAGAGGTGACTAGTACACTTAGATTATACACTATCTACTCATGAGAACTTGCCCTCATAAATTGAACATAGAACAAATATGAGAACTTATGATCAAGTTAGCACACTACATGATAAAAAATGGAGATTTATAATATTAAAAATGGATATTTATATTGAAAAAAATATTAAGGCACCTATTTGAGATGTGTGTATAAAAAAGAAGCTACTAATATCCTTGATAATTTTCACCATAATATTGGAGGTAGACACCCTTCATGGAATGTTACTACACAAAAAAATATTAGGTTGAGTTATTACTTTCATACAATATTTAAATATGCCCACAACTATGTTATAAACTACCACCAATGTAAGGTATTTGTAAAAAGATCAATACATTTGGTAATGTTTTGACAACCTATAATTGAGGGACATCCATTTACACAATGGGGTCTATATTTTGTGGGAGTCATTAATCCCAATTCTCTAGTAGGACATAAGTTAATTTTGACAACCATAAACTACTTACTAGATGGACTAAAGAAGTAGTAACCTAGAATTTTAGGGATTAGGATGTGGTCAAATTTATAGAAGTAAACATGTTAACTATATTTAGGAGACCAATATCACTCATATGTGACAATGGTGTAGACTTTTAAAATAACAAGTTCATATAATGGGTTTATAACAATCAAATTACTATCAAGTTATCCTATAATTACTATCCATAAGGAAATGGAGTGGTAGCATCTAAAAATAAAAACTTGATGGATTACATAAATAAGTTAGCAAAAGACAAACCCATAGAATGGCATCAATTGCTGAAGTATGCACTATGGGTAAATAAAACAAGCTACAAACATGATCTAAAGGCTTTGACTTTCTTGTTAGTGTATGGAAAACAACTTATGTTCCACATACTCTCAGGATACCATCATACCAATTAATGTAAGATTAAATAACTTAGTCGTGATTACTAGACACTATCTAAATAGAAGATGCACAAACAAACATTAGGGCATTGTCAAGAGGTGGTTCGATAAAATATAAAAAATCAAGGTTTTTAGAATTTTAGACCTAATGATCCTATGGGATAAAGCACATATAAATAAAGGACATAATGGCTAGTTCACTCCCTTATGGATTGGACCATATCAGATATAAAAAATCTTAGGTAACATACATTTTGCCTAAAATACCTTCAAGTTAATGATTTAGATTTTCTAGTTAATGGGTAGTTCCTGAAACATTATTTCATGGATGCTCTGATTGAAGAAATCTTAGAGTGATTGTGAGTTCTACTTTAGTAATAGAGTAGTTTTCATGCTTTCTTAGAATATATTTCCTATTTTTATAGAGTAGATTTATTGCTTTCGTAGAATCAATTTCATGCTTTCAAGATGAGTTTGCTTAACATCAAAATAATATAAATCATTTCTTACACACACATAATTATCTTAAAAGGGGTGGTCAAAACATGTAATGTCCCCAAAATTATGATAAGTGATTTAATTAATTTAATTAATTTTAGTTGTCCAAAAATTAATATTATTTCAAAAGGATGACTTTAATTAATTATTTTAATTGAATTAAAATGGAAATAATAAAATATTAAATAGGTTTCTTCTAGAAGTTGGAGTTAGTTGCAAGTTGGCTTCTTCTAGAAGATTCCTTGAAGCCTTTAAAAGAAGTTGAGGGCAAAGCAATTGGGGAAATTATTGTTGAGTAATATTTCTGATGCATTATTACAAAGCTTGAACTTTGATTAAGCTAAATTCTTGAGGACGAAAACCTTCAGTAGATTGGAAAAGGGTTGGATGAAAACCTAGCTGTTTTTGGGAGTGGATTTGTAACGGAATTCACATTGAGCTTATTAATTCAGATCTAGAGCTTCAAGGACATTTGCTATGGAAGAGAAATTTTTGGGAAATTTCATGTCTTCTTTGAAGACAAAATTACTAGGGTTATGTGATATTGCTAGGGGAAATATATTTTAATATTTAATTTATTATATGCCTTTCGAGGGTTTATGGGGAATTTTTAGAAGAAAGAGGTTTTACAGATATTTGCATAAATTTTTAATAATTATCGAGATGATGTTTACTCAGAATTATGGTTGCAAGAGTTAGGGTTATTGGAGCTTATTCTAAAATATGTGCATTTAATCTCCTAAAGACCAAATCACAACTTTTGTGATCAGTGTGATGAAAAGGATTGATCAAATATCTAGGTTGTTGAGGCCATGTGAGTAGATAAAAAAAGCAAACTGAGTTAAAGACAAATCTGTAGGGAAAAGTCAAGGAAAGACAAATTAATTGTCAGGATTTTGAATAAGAAAAATTAGTGTTGGAGACCATTAAGAAAATTGTCTATATCCCCATAACAACACCTTATTTATGAGATGATTGGGCCTATGTAAATAAAAATGGGTTTTACCAAGCTACCGCCAATATTCCCTTACTCGATATTCTTTGTGGAGGACATTTTTTAGCTATGGCATTAACACGTGACTCCTTGGGAGTGAGTCACTGGTCTCTGGTGATTCTTTTTGACTCGCCTTCAAGCCATTCTTCATCTGTAAGGGTCGACTGGGACTATTACCTTGTACTTGGTAAATATGGTGTAGATTGCTAGAGCTTGCATGCATTTCGTGACCAACTTGTAGCGGCATGAATTCCTTTGAACATTTGGTTGCATGAGTAACAAGTCTGGGTATAATTTATTAATGTTTCCAGTTAGTAATCAGCTTTGATGAAATGTGTTAAGTTAGGAAATGGAGCTATGAGACTGCTGTTTAAATTATTGCTATTGTTCTTGTATTACAATCTTGGAAGCACTCAGAAAAGTCTTATCATTATGTTGTTTTAGTCTTAACTCTATTTTTGTGTAATGCACATGATGTGATAAATTGTCTTTAGAGAAAAATTTTCCTAGAAAATACTTAATATTGGATGAATGTAATGAGTCTTCATATTTGTTAATTGAGTATATGACTTGCTGTATGCAAGTCTAGGTTTGTTGTTCTAGAATTACATACTTTATTAAACTCAAAAATTTCCTTCAATTTGCTTTCATAACATTTTTTTTGTTGATAAGTTTGAGAAGTGCCCAGTGGCTGTTCAAGCCTATTTACTCATAGCCTTATTATTTACATCCACACCCATCATTACTATTTAATGAAACGGGACGTCTATCCAGCCAAGCAATTGTAAATTTTTTGTCCAATCAAGAAAGGGATATTTCAAAACATATACAAATGGTGCTTGTGGAGATTGATTTAGGCATATTGTGAAGTCTTTAAATTAGGACATATGTCATGGTTAAAGTAAGATTTTATTTGATTGAAATGAGTTCACCAAGACTATGGAAGTTACTTTGATATTTTTTCATGAAAATTTTAGAAAGACTTTTCATTTTGAAAATCAATCATGCATTTACATACTTAAACTTTTTTGAGAGATAAAAAACATCAAGAAAAATAAAATAAGAGTGAAATGTTTGATTTATAATGAATTCCATTCTTATACACCCATCCAAATGGTGGTTACCAATCCTCCATCCAAGAAAGGTTCATCATAAATAAAATAATAGATTTCATGTAAGAGGGGTGATTTACGTAATCTTTGTTAGGGATATGGATGCTTGGATACTAGTAGAGTAATGCCTAACTTCCCAAAACCTTGTGCTTAAAAGATATATATATATATATATATATATATATATATATATTAAAAAAATACCTCAACTTTTGTATTATCTTTGCTAAAAAATTTATAAAAAGGGAAAATAATTTTCATAGAAACACACATGATCTAAAAAATGAAAAGGGTTAGTATGTTGCATGGATTTGTCGAAGTTGCTTTCATATTTTTGGTTTTTTTATTTATTTCTTGTAAAATCTATGATTTTGGTCATGATGTGTGAAACTAAAGTTTTGGATTCTTAAATACTCTAGATTATTTCCCCACTAAGTCACCATTTGTTGTACCCAACACACCCCATTTTCAAAATTTCAAATGAGGACCAAATTTGAACTAAAAATTTCATATTCATGTCTTTTGTGATATAAAAAGTTAAAAAATTAAATTTATTGGTTGATTTGTCAATTTTATCTCATGACTTTTATTCTAGGGAACTAAATGAACATTATTTTTGAAATTATTCTTATAAATCAATTTGGGTTTTTTTGGTGTATTTGAGTTTTAATTTTATGGACTAATATAGCTAACTATAATCTATTCAAAGTTATTTTATCCTTTTTGGGTCATGTTGACTTTCTAGGTTAACATTAATCTTAGCCACATGTTTCTCTTTTACCTAAAGGGTTATGGAATCAAAGAGTGGTTGTGCATTTTTAATGTTTGAGTATCGGGGGAAATGAGATCATACCATGTATGTTCATCTCATCTACTCATTATTCATAATAAAAATGCCTGATTCTTTATCTATCTATGATAATATAGGTCCATATTATTCTACCACCTATATTGATCTTGTCCATATATGGATTTAACTAAGGTTTTATCCTTAATGATCAATTGAACAAGTGATAACCATCCACTTATCATCATCTCATGTACTCACTTATACTAGCTTAAACGTATAAGTTTCAAACCACATCAAACATCTAAACTTGTGAGATATTACCAAGTTGCATCATCCTAATTATCTGTAGCTATTCTATACTTATGCAAATATTTAAAATCAGTGGGCATCTAGAAAAGTGAGATCGCTCCATGTGTCAATCTCACTTACCCATAGCCTAAACAACAAACATATTTTATGAAATCATATAGGCAATTAGAATAGTGATGACCATCCATCTATCAAAATCCTAAGAAGCCATGATCTATTTAGTAAAGTGTCACAATCAAATCTTAAACACCATCAAGAAGATCATCAACTATCTACATGGTAACATCACGTTAACTTAACCTACATATATATAAAATATAGTGTGAAAGATATGACTAAATATATTAACATGATTATTCCATGTGAGAAAATATCAGAGACTTGAAACCTACACATATGAAAAATATATTTCAAATTCCCTAACTACTTATATAATTGAAATCATGCAATGTTTTGGTATCTCACCAATCGTGACCAAAGGCCCAAAGTATAAAATGCAAATTATGACATTAAGCAACTAAGTGACTATAATCCACATGTTACACCCAAAATTAAAGAATGATAACAAAAGGAAATAAGCCTCAATTACAAGATAAATTAATAATAATGTGCCACATGTAAAATGGTCATGTGAAATTCAATTTCATAAAATTAAATTCAAAAATGGGATATGATGGGAGACCAAACCATTGGCCTTAAATTAATTCTCATGTAGGGACTGTTATAGGCTTAATTTACACCATTGAAGAGGGTTCTTCAGGCTCTCTCCAACAAAGTTACAAAATAGGAACAACCCTCTACTGTGGGTAACCTATGATGGGGTTGAACCTTCTAAGAAGTTTGGCTTCCTCTTGATGCTCACCTAAAATTAATGATAAACTAATGATTCATAGGGAAAAGTGTTAGAAAAATGGTTAAAGGCTCCTAAGAAAGCTAAAAGGGTGATTTACCAAAATTAAATGGACACCCATATAAGTTTGAACACACACTAGATCAATAAAAGACAACTATGGCTTACTCAATCTCACAATCTCACTAGTTGCATAAATATTTCATAGAAGAGGTTCCAAGTAGAACACTAGTCTAGACATACAACTTAGTTTGAAAACACCTTCAAAGAGGCAAGCAAAAGGACAACAAACTAGGAAGAATCTCCTTCATAAATTTACCATACACAAGCATACTAAACACTAATTAAAGACAAGAGATAGCAAAGAGTTGATACTACTACTACAAAAAGTAGTTCTTACAATATTTTTATAGGGTTTAACCATATCAAATGAGAATTTTTTTTCAAGAGTCTTGATGAGTATCCTTGTCCCATAGAATAAAATGCTAAATTGTTAGAACTAAGAACCCCTTCAATGGGAATGTGACAAGGATATATAGGAGAAGAGAGAGAAAAAGAAAGGATGTGGGATCATACCATCATAAAAATAACACTTTGTCCTAGGTCATTAATTAAACTTGAGCCACCACCTTTTGCTCCTTAGCCAATGAAAGCCTTTTCACCTTTTTGATTAATTAGGGCACTACTTGTGGTTTATTGAGTGAGAAGGTCCCCAAAGGTTTTGAGGATGCATTGAATGCTATTAAATGTTGTTCCCAACACTATACCTTTTCTTTGATCCTTCACATCATCTCTCACTTAAAGATAAAACTTCATGCTCATAGATTTGATAGAATCATGAATTTATGCATTTTAGGTAACTACTTGTTGAGACTATGGCCATGCTGAAGGATGAAGACCCTTTGCATTAATCACCTCTTTGATTTATCTTCATGTTAGGATCATAGGTCCATCTATAGGTGGAACACCAATCTAAGGTTATTGGTTTTCATATAGTTCCCTATCAATATGGAACAATAGAGTACATAACCTTTTCCTTGATCTAAATAGGTCCTAATAGACCCACTTTATCTCTATAAGAACCAAAATTTCATTATATATGCATGACCTCCTTTTAGAAGGGTGAATATAGTCATAGATGAACCTTTCAATCTATAAAAATATGAATCAAAGGTCCATACTTAGCCTTAATAGTGGTCTCTTTACATTCTTAATGTTTGATTGCATCACATTGACCAATATATGGAATTTAAATGAGCTTTAATGGCATCATGATGACCCTAAAAAAGCTTATTGCCCTTGGTTGGAAATAGTTTCTCAACCTCCATCAAAAAACTTGGGCTCACCTTTGTTCTAATTGGCCATCAAAATCTGACTCGGCCCATTGACATATTGACTCATCTCACTCCATCAATTTTGATTTGTATGAATACATACAAGTCAATGATATTCTACCAATTGAACACATTATGGACACTTATCATGCACACATTTTCTCTTGAGATTCAATAACCCCTTTAACCTCTAATCATATTTAGATTTAGATGTATGATCGAACACATGCCATCAGATCTACCTAGGACCCATTATTTTAAAAACCAATGTCTATTTTATAACTTAAAATTTGATGACCTGTGTGACATCATTTGATGGTCATGTGATCTTATTTGACATTTCATAGAATATCAAATTTAAGCTCATGTGGATTTTTTCTAGAGATTTATTTTTATGTTAGCATGAATGTATTATATTATAAGTCCAACTTTGAAGGCCTATTACTTAAAGTACAAAAGTCATGGAGGTACCAAATTTTTATGATATGTTATTGAGATTAAAATGGATGAACCCATTTGATCTACTAGTCTTGAGAGACTTCTAAGTCAAGATATTAAATTCACAAGTTGGCTGGTCCATTTCATCCTATGTGAAGGTTTGGAACTAGTCCAGTTCACTTGGCTAGGTATGGGAAACTTAGCAAAATGTGACTGAGGAGCCAACTTTAAATATGTATAACTTTTACTTTAATTTAGTGCATGATTTGAAACATAACATGTATCAACTAGGGACCAAGATAAACAAACCCATATGATCACTTTTTCTTGAGACTTCCACATGTGTGAGATATAGCCTCATCAATATCCTCACTCAAAAAAATTTCCACTACACCCAAAATATCTATATGAATATAGTGAAGAACCAGATGAATGCTATGCTCTTTCATACTCATTCCAATCATTCTTGACATTTTAAAGGGTATTTTTAACCTATTCATTTGATCATATATTAGAAACCTAATCCATATGGGTGTAGGCTTGGTATGTGGGCCAAAAAATTGGCTAATATCTTTGGTGAATCATAGGGGTTACATGCCTATCTATACAAAATAACCTAGACCATGTGTTTAGTCAAGTCCATTGTGCATGGATTCTCTTCTCTAGATCTAATATATTGACTACAAATCCTACTATAACCTATTTTGAAACAAAATACAAATACTAGAAGGAGAAAAAAATAATATAAAGTTCCCAACGTACTTATTGAAAGGAAACTAACCTACTGAATAAAATAGGGACAACAAACAAAAGTGCTAGAAACTACACTTAGAGGAATTTGAATGAAACTATCCTAATATATACAACTTAAAACTATATGTACCTTTCATCTTGGATCAAAAGGAAAGTTTGATAACTTTATTGGATCATGATATGAGGGTTTGAATAAAGCATGCATCTTCTTGACCCTTGGTTTTGATTCCTTCTTCTTTATTGCAACTATTAGCTTCTTTGGAATGATGCTTAATGACAACCAATCAGCTCAAAATAGGTCAGCTATGTCTATCCATATAGTCTCAAATTTCTCATATGGTTCCTTAACTGTAACTTTCAATGGTGGTTTAAAAAGGCATACCTCCTTGGTCTTCATGGTTTCCTTATTAATACTAGGCTTATATTTTGATTCATGTTTTTCTGGCTCATCAAGGAGATCTACATATTTCTCCCAACCTTGGTCATTATTCTCCATGGGAAATTTTCTATCCACCTTCTCCAGAACTTGATCTTCAACTTGACCAAGATCTTTAATCTCTTGAAAGAGCTTCATTTACAGCTACCAATCATCTTTTTCCTCCTTGTCATCTATAACTACCACTTCTTCAACCTTTTATTCTTAATTCATGAGGCCATCAAGTTGGTGTTATTCATGATCCAAAGCATTAATAGAATATTTACAAGATCCCACCTTCTTCACTATCTCATCATCCAAATTTACCATATTAAACTCACCAATCTCACTCATGAAATCATGGTATAGCTATTACCAATGGTGTTCTCCTTTGGGAATGCTCTCTTAGCAATTTTGTTGTGTGAGTTGTCCTCATTTCTACCTTATAAATAAATATGAGCCTATACTTGATCTATATCAACTACCATAAAGTCTTGAAAAAATTCTTGATCTTAGAAAAATGATATATGATTAATATGTTCTTGAGAAGCAACCTCTTGATGCACATCTGAGACTTCTTCCTATTGGATCTCATATCCAACTTGCACTTACTATTGTAGCTCATCCTCTTTGACATTATGAAATATTGAGACATGCTTTCTCTCACCAAGTGGTGCTCCAATATTGATCTCCTCTTCTAACTTTGATGGTCCATCATTATTAGTTGTGAGTTCAACATGGAGTTCATGACTTAACCATTAAAAGAGTGGCATAGGATATTCTTGGGATGAATATAAGAGAGATGAGACATATTGAACACCTCCTTGGTCAAATTTTAGGTCTTTTATAGTCATGTCTTCCTCTTCTTTTGGTATACTCTTTTAGATGGATTTCCAAGATGGAAATGACCTAGATTCTTGAGGAGGGAGGGATGGGGGTTGAATGACCTTGGATTTGTGTGACTATATGACTTGGTTCTAATATGGTAAAGACTAAGGTTATACTTTGAAATTGTGTTTCTAGTTATCCTCCTCTTTCCTTGTCCTTATCTCCAAGTCTTTGATCTACTTATCAATATTCTCCTAGAATATCTTCTCTCTAAGATGGTCAATAGATTCATGAAGATAAGGAACACAATAAGGTTCTTGAGGAGGTAGGAGAGATGTTTATATAGGTTTATATCTTCATTTATTATGAGCCTTCAAATCCAAATTTTATTTACTTTTCACACCCCATGATTTCTCCACTTGGTTTCAATTTGGAACCTTGAAGGAATTCATAATGGGTTCTTGAGGAAAGATGGAATCTTTAACCTTAACAGTAGGTTATTCTACAATAATCTCCTTATTTCTTTGATAACTATCTTAGATAGATCTCTAAAAAGGAAAGGTTTGAGGAACATATGAAGAACTTGGGACATTCAAAGGGATACTTGGAATGGTCTCTTGAGGAGGAATGGGTTGCACATAAGAAGGATGAGGTGGTGTATATGAAGTCACATAAGGTTGGTAAGGTTGGACCTATTATTCCTTAAGTAATTTTAGCTTGTCCTCAATTTTATGAATGTAACCACCTACATCCATCATCTCACTTATGAGATTATTCCAACTTGCTCTCTCAACAGGTGCCCATCCTTCTTTTATTTAATGTAATAACTCTCTCACAGGATGGACCTAGTGAGGAGAGACATCTTGGCCATAATAATTTTGTGAAGAAAAATTTAGTGCATGCTTTTAAAATCTTATTAAAGTCTAATTAAGTGATGGTATAGATGGATCATGATAGGGTTGATGAGGGGTATTATGATGGGCTTGTTATTCATATTGAGGATCAGGGAAATATTCTTGCATATATGATAGAAATAGGTCCTCATATTTTTGGTGAGGATCATTAATAAGGTAATAAATATTCCCTTGATAATACGGATCATGATAAACTTTCCAAGGTTCCTCATAGCTTTGACAGAAATGTTGGTAGGGCTGATTAGCCTCACAAGGATCATGCAGATCATATTGGGGCTATTGATAAGGAGGTGGAAAATAGGTATATTCACCATAGCTATTCCTATTTACCTCATAAATCAAATGAGATTTAAAATTTATTAGAAACTTCATTGAGACATACCTGGTCTTCTCATAAGTAGAATATTAATTTGGAGTCACCATTGGTGCTAATGTGCTTGCTTCTAAAAACTAATCAAAGGAAAGACACACCAAGATATTTCCACTCTTTTGGACCTTATCCCACCAAGCATGCCAATTTTTGTTATAATCTTAATTTTCACCCTTGGAGAGGGTTCTTCAGGCTCTCTCCAACTAAGCTACATTATGTGAACAACCCTAGGCTATGGATATCCTGTGATGGGGTTGAACCTCCAAAGAAGGATGGCTTCCTCTTGATGCTCACCTAAAACTAATGTTAAACTAATTCTTCATAGGGAAAAGGGTTAGAAATATGGTTAAAGGATACTAAGAAAGCTAAAAGGGTGATGCACCAAAGTTGAATGGACACTCTTATAATTTTTAACATACATCATATCAATAAAAGATAACTATGGCTTACTCAATCTCATAATCTCACTAGTTTCATATATATTTCATAGAAGAGGTTCCAAGTAGAACAATAGTCTAGACCTACAATTTAATTTGAAAACACCTTCAAAGAGGCAAGTAGAAGGATAAAAAAATAGGATGGATTTCCTTCACAAATCTACCATACACAAGCATACTAAACACTGATTAAAGACAAGACATAGGGAAAGAGTTAATCCTACTACTTTAAAAGATAGTTCTTACAATATTTTGATAGGGTTTAACCATATCAAATGAGCACACTTTTTCAAGAGTCTCAATGAGCATCCTTATCTTAGAAAAGAAAATACTAAAATCTAAGAGATATGAACCCCTTCTATGGGAATGAGACATGATATATATGAGAAGAGAGAGATAAAGAAAGGATGTGGGAGCACACCATTAGAAAAAGAACACTTTGTCCTAGGTCATTAATTTAACCTGAGCCACCACCTTTTTCTCATTAGCTAATGAAAGCCTTGTCATATTTTTGGTCAATTAGGGCATTATCTATGACTTATTGAGTGAGAAGGTCCCTAAAGGTTCTGAGGATACATTGAATGCTCCTAGATATTGTTCCTAACACTAGACCTTTTCTTTGATCCTTCACACCATCTCTCACTTGAAGATAAAACTTCATTTTCATGGATTTGACATAATCATGGCTTTATGCATTTTAGGTGGCTACTTGTTGAGACTATGGCCATGCTGAAAGATGAAGATCCTTTATATTTATCACCTCTCTACTTTATCTTCATGTTAGGATCATAGGTACATCTATAGGTGGAAAACTAATATAAGGTTATTGGTTTTCTAATATTTCCATATCAATATGGACCCATATACTACATAGCCTTTTCCTTGATCTAAATAGGTCCCAATAGACTTACTTTATCTCTGTAGGAACTAAAATTTCATTGTATATGCATGTCTTCCTTTGAGAAGGGTGAATGTAGTCATAAAAAAACCCTACAAGCTATAAAAATATGAACCAAAGGTCCATACTTAGCCTTAATGATGGTCTCTTTATGTTCTTTATGTCTAACTAAATCACATTAACTACTCTCTGGAATTTAAATGAGCTTTAATGGCATTGAGATTACCCTAAAAAACCTTATTTCCCTTGGTTGGAAATAACTTTTTAACCTCTATCAAAAACCTTGGGTTTGACTTTGTTCTAATTGGCCATCAAAATCTGACTGATCCCATTGACATATTGACTCATATCACTCCATTAATTTTAATCTATATGAATTCCCATGAGTCATTGATCCTATACCAATTAAAGTCACTATTGATAATTATCATGTACACATTTGCTCTTGAGATTCACTAACCCCTTTGGCCTCTACTCACCATTAGATCTAAATGTATGATCAAAAGTGTGCCATCAGATCTGTTTGGGACCCATTATTTTAAAAACTAATGGCTATTTTACAAAATCAAAATTTGGTAGTCTACAGGACATCATTTGATAGTTGCGCTACCATATTTGACATTCCATAGACCATAAAATTTAAGCTTGTTGGTATTTTTGCCAAAGCTTTATTTTAATGTTAGCATGAGTGTCTTATATTATAGGTCAAAATTTGAAGGCCTTAAACTTGAAATGAAAAATTCATGGAGGCACCAAATTTTTAGGAGATGTTCTTGAGACTGAAAGGGATTGACCCATTTGATCCACTAGTCCTAGGATCCTTCTAAGTGAAGATATTAAATTCATAAGCTGGATAGTCCATTTATTCCTTCATGACAATTTGGTGATGGTCCAATTCACTTGGCTAGGTATGGGAAACTTATAAAAATTTGACTAAGGAGCCAAATTTGAACATGCATAACTTATACCGTGCTTTGGCAGATGATGTGAAAATTATCACAAAGTAACTAAAGACCATGCTGAACAAACCCATATGATCAATTTTGCTTGAGACTGCCACACATGTGAGATATGGCATCATCAATATGCTCACTTAGAGTTTCTACGACTAGAATTAATATGTCTAGATGAATATAGTGAAGAACCAAATTAATGTTATGCACTTTCATACTCATTCCAAGAACTCTTGACATTCTGAAGGGTCTGTACATATGGGTGTAAGCTTGGTATGTGGGCCAAAAAATTGGCCAATAGGGATAACCTAATGCATTGAATTATTAAGCTTGATGACTCCATGTCATTTTTAGCCCCAAAATCAAAATTAAAACTACATTGTCTATGATCTAGCTAACAAATTTATATCTAAGTTATACTAAAATCAAAAGTCCCTAGTATTTCAAAATATACTTAGAATAATACACAAAGTTATAATGGCATCATCATATAGAGAACCAAGCCAATGTACATTTAGTGTAGTTCGAAGGATAAATTACATAGACATAATCTTTAATTAAACAATGTTAGAACACAGGTTCTAACATTACACAACAATTTTATTCAATATTGATGTAGTTGAGCCATATGGTATAAATAATTAGTTGTCCTAGTTCACTAAAAGGTACATAGGTGACCTACTAGTGATCAAGGTAGTTAGTATCCATAATGACACCAAAAAATCTAAGATATTTGTTTGAATTTACCTCCTTTTCAATTTTTTTATTTATGGTCAATTCATGGAAAACATCCTTAAGATTTTGTGTAATTTAATTCCCATAGCTTATGTATTAGGAAATTGCTTCAAAAGATACTATAGAATCCATACTCCCAATATGACCTAAGACTAACCCATAGTTGATGCTTGGTTAGATAAGAATAACATCAAAGATAAAGTAAAGAAATGGACAACAAATCCACTAGATCAATAACATCCCAATTATAAGATTTAGGGTTGAGGTGCAAATAATAATGGCTTTACTGAATAGATTGTATGGTTTCCCAAACATAACATACAATAGAGATATTTTGGTCCCTTTACTTGACATAATTTTGACTACAAAACACATTATGGCCCTTGGATATGTAATTAATTTCAATTTAAAGTTTCATATGAGCAAGGCCTAGAATATGCATAATTGTAACTTCTATATGATGTTTTATTTGTTAGATGCCATAACTACCATTATGACCCCTCATTGAGAAGAACCTTGGGATCATTCTATATAATATCCAAATAATAGGATATGGAATGATTTATCTATCTTCTATATCTATAATTTTAGAGGCCAAATGTATATCAAGCATTAATGGGTAAGGGATGCCAAGGTAATCTGAACAAATCAAAAGGTCAATAAGTAAAATGGGTGATTATTGGTTCTACCTAGACCATACAATGATCAAAATTGAGGTAACTATGAGGTCTCATTTAATCTACCATGCCATATTCTAGACAAATTGGTATAGCAATAAATTACTTTCCAATTGTCAACTATGTGGACCTAAAATTGAAGGCAACTAGATATGGGATTATTTATAAACTTTCCCTTCACATTGGCTACCAATAATATACATAGTGTAATCACTTCTATCAAGTAAGTGGATCTAGAGTTCATTCTAGGTTTAACAAAGTATAAATCAGATTTTGGGATCCCAAAAAATGTTATTTACTAAGTCCTTAAAAAATATGGAAACAAGATCAAGATCTAATATACACATGAATATTAAGCTGATTATTCCATATTCATGAATGTGGAGGATGACACTAAAATAATGAAAAATATGGATAGATATTCAATATATATGAGGGTTGAATAGATATTACAATATGACCCTACTATTTTTCTTGAGGATGCTAAGGACATAGACAATGAATAAATACTTCCATTCTAAGAAAGAATTCTTCTAGTGCATGAGAGACAAGAGACTAAAATTAAGATTGATAGGCAAATAAGGGATAAAATCTTCAAGGTTCTAACAAGGCCACCAAACACTAGTTTCCCCTCTATTTTAATGAATCTATCAACACCTAAAACTTTTATACAACCTACTCAGCTAGTTGCATCTATTTTTAAAATTTGGACAATAAAACTTCCACAAGTGATTCTCCTACCAAAAAAGAGGTAGTTACCAAATAGACTCTGCATTAGTATCTAATTCTAATGTATTCTCATTCATTACTACTACTATTAAGTATCTCCTAGTTGTTACCATTATTGAGTCTGTGTCAATTCCTATAGCTATGACATCTCCACTTGTAATTTATACTACTCTTTCCCTATCAAGTATTATTACTACTACTACTACTTATCCTCTTATAGCCACTTATAATAGGAAAGGTAAGAATCTCCCATATTCTCTTCAAATTCCTATAGTTACTAGAGAATAAGAGAGGCATGAAAAATATATAAGTGCTACATTAGGCCCTTTATACAATTAGGTTGAGGAGGAGCCTAAAAGGGAAGATGACATAGAAGAGGAGATGGGATTGGAAAAAATTAGAGAAGATGGGATGTAAGAACACAATAATTATCATCTTCCTAGCCTCTCATTTCCTATTGTAGATACTAAATAATTACATGCTATAGAGGTTATAACCATAGGGTCTACCACTACTTTAGAACCTACTAGGGAAGATAGTCCCAAAGAAGCCCTTATTTCTACTATAAAACTAGTCATGTGGGTGGATTAACCACAAAGTCTTAAATATTTGTAAAACCAATTGTCATTTATATATTAGATGATTCCATTGTAATGGATCAAAGTTTAAATATTTCAATTGATAATATTATTACCAATGCAAGTTCTATTTTCCATTATTTTAAGTATTTTACTACTAGTTGTATAAATTATTTTACATCACATTCATCCACCTAAATTACAGTAATTCATCCATGGCTTCTCACCACTAACCAAGGATCCATAGGTTATGATGTACATTTCGAGGATTTAGTATATAAATCCATTTTTCCACCCAGTTAATGTTAGTAAGGCCATCCACTCAATTAGGGATGCCTCTAGCTCAATCCACTTATATTGTGGCCTTAATGGTCTAAGTATATAAGACCCCATATACAACCAAATACACCATTAAGAATCCCCCACAAATAAAAATTAGAGGTTAGAGAAAAGATATACCTACCTTCCTTGAACCACCTTCATCCTCCACTTCATCTTCCATGGATACCCTTTCATATTTAGTGATAGGACCCCAAGTTAACCCTCCACCTTCTACATCCTCATTTCAAACCCAAGACACTAATAAAATTGTGATGGTATTCCCTACCTAGATACAATAATTAGAAGAAAAATAAGTTACAAGGCAAGACCTAGTCATCATTAAGAAATATAAATTTATTACTCAATTTGATTGAGAAATAAACATGTTGAAATGGATAAGGAAGAGGATAATGATGGTGGATGGAAAAATTATTGATCTTAAGAAGTAAGAAAAAATGTTTTCATTGACTAAGAAGAGGAAAACACAAGACTTAGAGGAATTTGAAGAAGATATATTCACTATGGTTAATGTTACTAGAAGAGTTTTAAAATATATGTTTATAGGATTATATTAGTCTAAAAAGAGACTGGAAGAACAAAGTGTGAATGAGGCTCCTAAGTACATAATTGAAAATGTGTATATCTTTGCTAGAAATATGTATCATATATTAAGCATAATTAGGACATCAAGAGCTCAATATTAGCTACTATGGGAGATGTTGTAAATTTCAATGAGATAATATTAGGATTCCAAGATGACATTAATTTTCAAAATAACTAGACTAAAAATATACGAACACCTCAATCTCTTGTTCGCACTGAATGTGAGCTTAGCCCAAAACTATGTTATTAATAAATGAGCCTATTTGGTAGAATGGAACCAAAAGATGCAAAGATTGGTATAATAGTTTGATAATAAAGAACATAAGGACAATAAAATTAATGGAGACAAAGGATCATAGGTGTAGGTACACCTCAGGGAAGAATAGTCACTGAGCCTCTCTTTAAAAATTTACTACAAATTTTAGAAGATAGCTTCAAGGTAGAAGTGGAGAGCACCACCTATATAAAAATGAGAAAATAGTGTAGTTCATCACATTTTATAGAGACAAGGTGGCTCAAATATAGACCCTCCATGTAAAATTCAAATCTTCCATGGTCCCACATAAAAATTTAATGGATAAAGTACCAATTTTGTTGAAAAATTTGATAATCAATTTTAAGACTATAGAGCTAGACTTTGTTATGATCATGGAAGAATATAAACTCCTTCAAGCACAATGGGAGTTGGTCACTTTAGTGGAAACATATTTAACTCAATATCACCCTTAGAAAACTACATATATGCCTATATATACTAAGGTGCATACTCCAACATGACCAATGCTTATCACATTGCTGGATATAGTAGTACCTTCACTATCACCATCAACAAATGCTATATCTTTAGTTCAAATTCCATTATATTTGATAGATCTAGATACCACTTTAGTTTAAATTGAATTTAGATTCACTATGTATTGTGATATTACACCAACAATATAGTTATTTGAGTCAATTTTGAATTGGTAGTTCTAACTAAGGCTTGGTTTAAATTTTGATTTATTCTTGTTATTATCAACTATGAATTATTTTGTAAAATCAATTTTGTGTCTAAATTAGGCATTATATTTATTCATATTATAAAATATGCATAATTTACATTATTTTTATATAGGTCCTTATTTTGACACTGTAAAATTAGATTCAACTTAGAATATGAGGCATCCCCATCCCAATCTATAAGTATATGTCTTTCCAATTGCATTTAAATGTAGTATGCATTTGATGTTACACCAACAATGTAGTTATTAGAGTCAATTTTGAACTGTTAGTTATAACTAAGGATTGGTCTCAATTTTAATTTATTATTTTTATTATCAGCTGTGAATTATTTTGTAAAAGCACTTTTGTGTCTAAATTAGGTGTTATATATATTCATATTGTAAAATATGCATACATTACATGATTTTGACATACGATCTCAATTTTGACACTATAAAATTATACTCAAAATGAAATATGAGGCATCCCCATCCTAAGATATAATTATGTCTTTCTTTCAATCCAAAGGGAGGACAAATTTACAATTAATACAACTAATAATTTTTTTTTATTATTCTATAAGTTTGTGTTGAAGTGTTGTCTCTTCCAAAATTTCTATCTTATTAAGAATTTACATTAAACTAATATAATATATAATAGGCTATGTGTCTATTTACTTTTTAATTATTCAAATAGAGTAAATAGTTAGTTTGAGTGTTCATTGATTATTGATCATAATTATTACTAGTTAGAGGTAGGGATCTGCTATTAGTGTAGTTTTAACCATTTATTTGATGATGATTATTGAGTGTATTAAAATTATTTCTTTTGAAATAACAAAAATTTCTAGTAGGTACTAGTTCTTAAACACTTGCTTAGCCTAGGATAGAGGAAGTTGGATTATTAGGGTTTATTTCTTAGTTGAGTCATAGATCCCCTTCTTTTTTGCCCTATCTTTCCATACTTTTGATATTTTATCACCAAGTACACCTTAGGCTAGATCCACCCATCCACCTCAAGTATAATATAGACTCAAATCATATCTAAATCATTTAAGGCAAACAACTACTCCACTCACTATTATTCCACCATGTGGTTATTTACAAAATTGATATCCCAAAATTTATGCCTTGTAGTGAATATTTTTACTAATCCTAAAATGTTATAGTTATCCTCATAAGATTATATTGGTGTGAATAACTCATCAATGATAGGTTTGGTTAAATTTAAAATTTTAGCTATGACCAGGGAGGAAATTTGATATTTTCATTATAGATTCTCAAACAGGGAAAACAGGGTAATATTTTTTCTAGCACTCTTCCCTTTTAAAGCTCACAACATGTGTAGTTGAAGTTATTTTGTCATTTACAAGTGATAGATAATGTTTGATTAAATATGAAGTATTCATACTAGCATGCTTAATAAATAAATATGCTTGTACATAAAAGTAAACATTTTATCTTTTCTAGTCAATATTTATTTACCATGGAACTAAACTTATATTTATTCTATTATACAGGCATAAACGTATATATTAGCAATTTCATCACTATTGATTGGACACAAAAAGGTGTAAAAGTTTATTTATATATTTTTATTTTGAATATTTGTTGTAAAGTGTTATAGTTATAACAAAATGGCCTCCCAAATATTCAATATGGATAATTCAAAAAATTTAAATGGGACTAACTATAAAATTTGGAAGATTCATATTTAATCTAAATTTATAGATATAAATTTATGGAGTGTTGTTAACGAGATTGAGAAACTCCATTTGGGAAACATGTGACAACTGAAAATATAAATTATTATCAACATAAATCTCAAGAAGGTATGTTAATAATCATAAGGAGTGTTAAGGATGAATTGCTACTCCGTGTCAAAAATTAGCATTCTCCTCAAAAAGCTTGAAAACCTGTTGATTAAATTAATGAAGGTACATGACTTTATAAAATTATTAACGTTATTCTTAAAATCAGGACAATCCCCATGAAGGTGATGACAAATTTGTTAATTTTTTTGGTAAAATTAAAAACATAAAATCATATTTAGATGGATGTAATTGTAATATAATTCAGGATCAACTTCTTTATTTAATTATCTAGTTAAATATCCATGAGAAATTTCAAAAATTTATTTTCATTCTTAACTCTAAATATCAAACAAAGAAAGACATCCTTGACCTCAATATTCTTTTGGCTCTTCTCATTTAAAAAGAGTAAGTAATTATGGATTTCAATTATAAAGATAATTCCACTTAGGCACTTCTTGCTAAAAAAAATGTTCCAAAAAACAATGAAAACCAAAAATTCAAATCAAATTCCTCCAATGTCAATAATAACAATGGGAACAAGAAAACTATAAACACTAACTTTAAATTCAAACTTAATAGGAATTATAAATTATGTGGTAAGTTTGGTCATAAAAAGGTAGATTGTTATAAAAAAGGTATCAAATTACAAAAACCCTGAAAATAACAAAGAGAATTTTTTTTCTAATCAAAATCAACATAAAAACTAAAACTAGAATAAAAATAACAATCGAGATCAAAATTTTAATATTAATATTGTTTATGCTCCCTTGTTTGCTTCTAATGATAATGAATGGATTTTAAATAGTGTTACTTTACATCATATGGCATTCTTGTATAACATTTTATTTGATATTAAAAATATATATGAAAGGATATATTTAGGTAATAATTCATTTTTATAAGAAACTAAACAAGGTAAAATAAAATTTGTAAATGGATTTTTAAATGATGTTTTATATTTCTAAACTTAAGAAAGTATTTTATCCTATTCTTAACTTATGTATGTTAATTTAATTATAACAATTATTAAGGATAAATGGTGCATAAAAAATCAATTTGGTTCTCTGATTGTTGAAGGTATTCAAAAAAATGGTCTTTATATTTTTAATAATTTTTATTCTGAATCTTGTCTTTCCTCTAAAATTAGAAATGAATCTCAATTTTGGCATGAAATCCTTGGACATGCTAATTTTATGAACCTCTATGAAATTTCAAGACATGGTCTTATAATTGGATTACCTAAAATTAAAAAGTACCATGAAATGTGTGTAGGTTGCTTACGTAGTAAGCAACACACTCAACCCTTTCACAAACACCATGATGCAAACTCCTCTAATCTATTAGAAATTATTCATACTAATATTATAGGACCAATTAAAGTTGCATCTCTTAATGGGTATTTATATGCTTCAATTTTTATTTATTATTACATTATAATGATTTGTATTTATTTTATAAATAAGAAATCTAAGTATTGTCTAAATTTAAATAATTTAAAATTTTTACTCAAAAATATGTTAAGCTAAAAATTAAGAGATTAAGAACTGATAATAGTGGTTAATACAATTGTAAAAATATTTCTTAATTTTGAATTTCATGTGGTATTCAATGATAAATGACAACTCCATATTCTCCACATCAAAATTTAATTACTGAGAAGAAAAATAGGACTATCTTAGAAATGGATAGAACTATGTTTCACTCCTCAAGTGTTCCTAAGTTTTGTTAGGCCGAAGCCATGAACACTGTTGCACATAATCTTAATAGAGTTCCTACTAAAGCCTTACATATATCTACTCCTATAGAAAAGTGTTCTAATGAAAAACCTAGTGTTATTTACCTTAGGATATATGGAAGTCATCCTTCTATTTTTATTCCTAAAGTCAAGAAAAAAAACTTGATCCTACCTCTTACTCTTTTATTTTCATAGGCTACGAAGGAATAATTAAAGGATTAAGGGTGTATAATCTATATAAATGAAAAATCACTAAAAGAAAGAATGTTTAAATTGTTGAAATATCTTTCTATGAGCCTTTTATAGAACCTTGTAAAGTTTCCTCTTACAAACAACTAGACACTTCTATTCCTCCTAATGAAGAAATATATGCCTCAGTGGAATATGATTAAAATTTAGATAACTTTGAGTTTGAAAGGGATACTTCTCTATTTTATATTCAATCTAAAAGACCTAAATGGGTTGAGTCCTAAATTCATTATTCTAATCTTGAAAATTTAAATAAAATGATGAAAAGTTAACATAATTATCATACTTTAATGATTCTTCATGAATACGAACCCCATTATTTTAACGAATCCATTCAAGATGATATATGGAAAGATGATATGTAATCTAAATATACAGCCTTAATTAAAAATTAGACTTGGGATCTTGTCCCTCCTTATAAAATATAAATTGTTGGTTCTAGATGGATTTACAAAATTAAATATACCTTAATTGTGAAAATTATCAAATTTAAAGATGGTTAGTTATTGGAGGCTATACTTAAAAAATTAGTATTTATTATGTTGAAACATTTGATTATCTATAAAGAAAGAGTACTATTAGATTACTTGTTGCTCTTTCAATTCAAAATGGATGGGAAATACACCAAATGGATGTTAAAAATTCTTTCTTGAATGATGACTTAGAATAATAAATATTTTACTCAATTAAAAGGTTTTGAAGAAAAACATTATGTATATAAGTTTAAAAAATATTTGTGATGTAGGGGATATGATAGATATAACCTTCATTAGCTATTCTTGAAATTTATTTCTCCTTTTGATTCTTATTTTGACCTCTGGTTTGATTGCTCTTGTAGGTACCTTGATTCTCTCTTCTTGAAACCCTTGTCTATTCTTGCCTAAAGGCTCATTAGCCTCATTTAATGTAACTAGTCCTATTATTGATATTAAATAACTATAACCCATCATCTCTCCACATATACTCTCCAATATCACATCCTCAAACACCATCCTTTCATTCATAACTTTTATTGCTTCATTATTGATTCGAACTAGCTCAACCTCATATAACTTCATAGGTACAAAATCCTAATCCATGATTAAAGTGTTTTTGGTCTATAAATTTTGGGTTACCATGGCCATTACTATGCCTATTTTAACCCCTATACACATAAAATCCAATAATATTACTGCAAACAAGAACTCTTTAACAATCTTCTTTTCTTCTTTTAAGGCTTGATGGCTTGTAGCCTTATTTTTGAACAAATATAGTAGGTATAGACAATATGAAAAGCCTACATTCAAACCAAGAATAATTTCATATACCATTTATCTTGTTTTATCTTCACTTAAAGTTTTATGAAATAATTCTCTATGGAAGTACCTTTTCTCTCACAACCAACTTACTAATTATGTCTCTTTTTAGGCCTAATCACCCACATAGTTCAAGAACCCATAAAATACAATAATCTAATGACATAAAACCTCATTAATACTCTAGGTAATATTAAAATATATTATTATACAAAGTTTGACCAATTTTGGTGAGTGGAATAAGGAGTTATGCTAATTTCCATTTCAAAATCGTAGTTTAGGCTTGTATAGGCCTATGTAAGGCTAAGGAATGTAAAAATGAGATAATTTGAATTTTAAGAAACTTTAAATCATTAAAATACCTTATTAATGTATATACCACATTTATACACCTTATACAATAGCTCTAACAAGCAAAAATACAAAATTTTGAGTACACTTAAAGGATCATGTGATAGTCGAAGTGGGATTTTACACTTCAATGGATTTATAAGACTTTAAAATGGATATGATGCTTTTATATGGTCTAAAAAATACTAATACAAATCCTATGATAGGTAGTTTTGGTTGATCCATCACAAAAACACTTTAATAAGCAAATGTATAGAGTTCTAACTTTAATAGGGGACTATGTGTAGGTTTCTTGTAATATTTCACTCTTATATGGAATTTTAAGCCTCCATAGTGAAAATAATAATTATAAAAAGCCCCATACTATTTTCCTAATGTAAAACCATACAATAATCATATAAACAATCATCAAACATATCTCATTTACTTGGCTTTATTGACTGGGCTAACACAAAATTTCTCACAATTGGACTGTGATAAATATGAATCCATTCTTGTCATGGAAGTTATTAATAGGAACCAAATACATACAATGTAAATATAGTATAATTTTTTTTAAATACCATGAATCTCATAAAATACATAAATACTCTTCATAGCATTCCTTTCTTCTTTATTCACATTGCATACCAAACCATTATACACAAAGTTTTACAAAGGGAGGCAAAGTTCCTCCATTCTTAATTTTTATTGACACTATACCTCTATCATATTCAAGGTTATCATACTTAATAACATACTAACATACACACTCACACCCTACATGAATTTCATGATCTTTATAACACTCAAACATGTAAGATATTCCAGTTTCTCAGCCAATACAATGTTGAAGGGTAGTTACACTCCAAATTTCTTGGCTTACTGTTATTATTTATTATTAATTTTACATTGTAAGGCCACTCTAAAAATTCCCAAGACATTTTATTACCTTAAAAAATAATTTAACAATCTTAGGATTTCATACAAGACTCAAAACACCTTACAAGGCCTATTTTCTAATTTAAATTTTCAAATCTTGATTTTGGTGGGAAAATAAAGAATTCCTAGAAACACATAACCATAAAGAATCTTAATGAATGTAATACATAAAAATGACACCTAAAATACCAACAAAAACCAAAACAAACCAAAATTCCTATCATGACACTTTTAAACTTGTTAATTTTCAAACTACTTAGTGATGTTATGCATCATACTCCCCAAGTCAGAGAATTTGAACTCCTGATCAAATGTTATTTACCTAAATTCTTCCTTATTTTCTAATTATTTATATAATGCTATTTTAATATCCTCTTTATTCTGATCCTCTTGTCTTTCTCTTTTATTCTTAGATTGTTCTTGCTTATTTGTTATCTTACCTTGGCTTTTTTCTTTGTCAACTCATCTTCTACCTTTATGAAGTATTTGACCTATTGTAACTCCTTATTCAACTCATATTATATATCTTCCATATCTATCTTATATCCATCATGATATACTTCCAATTTATGTTTCCCATTCTTAAATATTGATCTTAGTCCATAGCTTTTTTATTTATTTGTCATTCTTGTTTCATGCACTCCTTGTTGGTCCTTCTTCTCAACAATGCTTTATTTATAGTCTTCATGTTATAATATATTCTCATGCATCCTAACCATTTAATTTTTTAAATCATATACAATTTTTTTACCTCTTAATGATAATTCACCTTATTATGGTGAGTCTTCTCATCATCTCCTTGCTCGTATTGCAATGGAACTTTCTTAACCAATTCAAATTCCTCATAGCATAACACTCTTTGGAAACATTTAATCTTATTATTATCATGTATACCTTTAAAAAAATCAACTAAAACATTGATATTAATATATACTAACTTCTTACCTTGTTTGTTCACTTTCTCACCTTCTTATAACTACTTTTATTTTATCTCTTCATCTCTTGGCATACTAAATGCTAATTTTTATTTATCCTTACTTAAACTGGTTCTTGGGCTATGAATGCTCTCTCTTTTATTTCTCATTTCCAACATGATATTACTTATTAATTAGACTACCTTTATATTGATACTATCCTCCTCCAAACATTTATTATTCATCAAATTAGCTTCTTAACTTCTCTCCTCTTTGTCTTGCTATATTATGAGCTCTTGTTCCTCATTATTTCTCTTCTCTATGTGATCATGGAGTGAATCCTTATCTATCATATCCATGCTTACACCATCTTGATTAGTATCTATGAAATCACATTCATGAGAATTGATAGTATCTTCAAGGATCTTATGGTCCTTGTCATCCTTTCTTGCTCGTACATCCTCCATCCAAGACTCTTTAAGCATCCCTTTCATCACCTTAAGCTCCTTATTATATTTTATTAGCCTCTTTCTCATATAAACCACCATATACTCATACCAATCATCAATCTCACTCTTTTTGGACTATTTCCTACTATCATCTTCCTTTATAGTGCCTTCAATCTCAACTCTAGATTCCTCATATGAGAAGCTCTTGTCTTGCTTGTCTTCATTCACTTACTTTTTATTATGTCCTTATTTGTAAAATAGTTATTATTATTGATATTTTCCCCTTAAATTACCTAAATTTCAATTTTTTGAAGTATTCCTATAGGTAACATGTTCCTTTCCTTTGTAATATTAATCTCTCTTGTTTGTAATTTTGCCTCTTGTGCCTTTTGAATAGATTCCACATTTTTTGGGATTTTAGAACTCCAAAAGTTCAAATTTAAGCTCTTGCATCATATAGTTCCATAAAAACTCCTCTGAATCATTATTCTCCTTCATATCTAATGCCATGATTTTTCTTAGACCTTTACCTCATTCTTCTCCTTCGTATCTTGTTCTATATCCCTCATGTGTCAATCTAGACACTCCATCATACTGTAATTAATTTTATAAACCTACATAAACACACTCCAAATAACCATTCATAATAAACAATAGAGTCCATATAGACTCTTCAAGTGATCCTTTACTTAGCACTACTCTTTGCATGATTTCTTCACTCATGTCTCCAATGAGATACTTCTCCTTTTGAGACTCTTCTTCTTATTCTCCCAAAATCAATCCTCCTTCTAGATGACAAATGCTGATCTCCTTATCCTCCTCTATGACTATCTCCTTATCTTTAAGGTGCTACTCACCTTCCTATTATCTACCAACTTTTTCACTCATCATGAACTTCTTCATCACCCCCTTTAGCTAATTACATAGCAACATCTTCTACCTCTCATTATCTCTCATCACCATATTTATTCTTCTTTACATGAGTATCATTATAGGCCATTTAAATCTATTCTTTTGCATTACCTAGCCATACCATTGGATTTTGTTTTTTTACATGAGCTTCACCAATAACTTTATCCTTTATAATATTTGATCTATCTCACTCATTTCCTATTTAAAATCCAATCCTTTTCTATTTGGGTCTTATTTCCTCTTTATCTCTTTTGGGGAATCTTACTCAACCAATCCCTTCTTCTCTTTTATCTTCTCTATCTTCATCTTATCTTAAGCAAGTATTTTTCACCTTGATTTGGTGTCTCAACCTCTTCTTTGTCCATTAACACTATTGTCTAAGTCTTTTTCACCTTAGAACAACATATCTCACTTAGAGTCTCTCTTCTCTCTTTATGATTTTTCTATATTTCTTCTTATGGCTACTCTACCACAAACTTTTCAACTCTCTCTTACTATACTCTTGAAAACTTCATTATCACTTCACATGGTAACCTATAATATTCTTTTAGCCTAAACTTCATGCAAAATCAATTAGAAAAAAATTGATAAGAGTATACCTACTATAATACCACTTGATGGAGGGGTTATGATGACTACAACCTTCAGTAGCTATTTATAGCTCTAATTTATCCTTTTGATCCTTATTTTGACCTCTAGTTTTATTCCTCATGTAGGTACCTTGAATATCTCTTCTTGAAACCCTTAGCTATTTGATGCAAGTGCATCTTATAAGCATGTAAATATGATCTTATAAGTGGCCTTAAGAATCTTAGGAGGTTGGTATAGTCTTAATAATCCCTTATTGGGGATTTTTTAACTTGTCTTAGGTAATTTATGGGGTTTTGGAGTGTTTCCCTCCAAAACCATAAATTTAAATTGTCAAATATGTATATGTGTATTTGGGAGTGAATTGTAATAGTTTATACTTTGTTAAGAGTCATATAGGTCATTTAGGGAGTTTCCTATGTATTTAGATACGTTATAGACCTTTTTGAGGCCATAATCATCTAAAATTTCATAGAAAGCTAATATAACTACATGATAAGCTTATAAGGTCAATTTACTATATTGAGTTCCAACGAGTAAAGGAGAATATAAAATAAGTTTAGGTAATTTCCAAGCTTAATTTGGATTTAAAAAAAGTTTTAAACATCAATTATAACTCTAGGGAGATGTAAAAGGGTATGTACAAGGAAAAAATGACTAGATCACACTATTGGAGAGACTAATGACAAGTTACAATCTACTAAAACAGGGTTATACATGTTTATTTTGGAAATTCTCATGTTAATAAAGAGTAATGTTTTTTTGAAATCCATGTATATATGTTTATTATACATAAATTAAGTTAATACATTTAATATTAGAATGTGTTTAAGCTCATATTGAGGTTGTCATTTTGAAAACTCATAAAACCCTATTTTCTATGTGGAGACAGTCATAACATTTGATTGATCTGCATATGAATTTTTTCATGTACTCCAAAAAATGTTTGGTTAAGTTGAAAGGGCTTTTAAGAATATCACAAAAGTATTGGATCAAGTGGACAAGTTTTAAACTCTATGAACAATCAATAAAAAGCTCTTGGGTTCTAGGAATATAGAGAAACCCTAAAACATGGTTTGTGATACAAATGTGGACACAACTCTAGTTTTCACTAACCTAAATTCACCAAATTTTGGGGAATATATAATAACATGTTTAAATTTTTTTATAACAGGTAGTTGGCCAAAAGAGGGTCCGTGTGACAAGTTATTATCAACTATGTGTAAAGTTCCTTTAGATGACTATGAGAAATCCAGTATGGGGTAAGATAAAAATTCTCTTATCTTTTGGTTTCTAATCTTTCTTAAAAATTTATCCATATTTTAAAGTTATAATACAACATCTTTTAATGTTTTTATAAGTTATTTATTGTTTTCAATAGTCTAAAGTCTATTAAAGATCCTAATTAGGCTTGTATAGGCCTAAGGGCAAATTTATTCCTAATTAGTATTTATAAGAAACTAATAACTTATAAATTGGTTTATTGTAAATATAAACATGAAATAGGTTATTAAAAAGGTTGATAAGATGACATAACAACCATACACCACTTATAAAGATCTAATAGGTCTGCTCTAATACTATAGGATACTTTATGCCAAGTTAAGATCTTAGATCATAAGGTGACTTAATGAATGATTAAACGTAGGGAAAATATATTCTACAAGTAAAATGATAATTATTCTGAGCCAATATTTAGTTATGAAGGGAGATTGAGTAAAAACATAATTCCAAGTTATTTTAAAGAAAACTAATAAGGTTATAAGTGATTGTCCAAAAAGTTGTAAGTATTTTTAAGAGAATAAAAGTCAATAATTTTGTTTATGAGTTTATAGAATTATTCTTTAATATTTATTATTTGGTGTGGGTTTTTAATCCAAAAGAGTGAATAATGTCTTGTTGGAATGTTACAACCAAGAGTCAAAGTAAAAGTTGTATAATGTTGAGAAAGATTTACACCTAAAGACTAAATTGAGGAAGGATAAATTGTTATTTATCATCAATTTGTGGAATCAAAGCATAGAGATTGTGCACAATCATAGTATTTTATTACCATTTAAGGTATTGAGAGGATTAGTTTGATAGAATGGCAGTAAGAGCTAAAGTAAGAGGAGGCCCAAGAAGTCATGTTAGCAATGCAACACTATTGAAGGAAATCATAAATCTCAATACAAGGAGGGAGGCCATGGAAATAACCTAAAAAAAATGATTAAATGTTGGTGACATCAATGATTGAGAGGAAGAAGGATTTATTATAGAAGAAATAGTAGTAGAGATAGATGAAGAAAAAACAAAATAAAAAATTGTTAAAGCATTTATTGGGGTAAGTTCTAAGCCCAAAATGGATGTACATGCATATGATGGCAGTTTAAATCTAGATGATTTGATTAACTATATAAATGATTTTGATAAATACTTTGAATATGAGAGTGTTGATGAAGATAATCAGGGTAAGTTTTCCATGATAAGGCTAAAAGGGCATGCATCCATATGATGTGATAGCATATGGGAGGAAATAAATAGAAAGGGGAAGGTCAAGATAAAGAGTTGGTATAAGACGGTTTCTAATATCAAAGGTAAATTCATGTCTTGAGACTATCATGCTATTATTTTTATAAAATTTTAGAATTTAAGACAAAAAGAGATGTCAATAAAATAATATACTAAAGAGTTTTATAAATTGAATATAAGAGTAAGTATTGAGGATGACATGGAGAAATTTTCCAAGTATATGATTGGATTGAAGAATATTATATAATATGAAATTGATTTTCTTACACACAAGTCATTTGAAGAGTCATATCAATATGCCTTAAAATTAGAAGATTAGTTGTTGAGGAAGCAATCTCAGCATGCAATAGGAAGAAGTAGACCTATTATAGGTAGAGGATAACATGTAAAAAAATTCATTATATGAGGAAAGATAAATTAGCTCACAAAAAAAATAATTAATTCTCATAAGTAACTATTCCTTCAAAGGTATGAGACCATTTGATATAGGTAAAAGTAGAGGTTTTATTGGTAGATGTTTTAAATGTGGAAAATTAAGATATAGATCATTTGAGTGTCCCAAGTATATAGCCATAGGAAAAGTGAATATTTAGCTAGAACAAGTTGATGATGAACAAGGAAGTATCATCTCATATATTCATAAATAATCTCTAGAGGTTGGGGAGTAATTATTGATCAAGAGGGTTTTTCTCAAACCCACTAAATAGATCAAGGAGCCACCCTAAAGAAAGACATTTTTTAGAACCACTTGTAAGGATCAAGGTAAGTGGTGAAAAGTGATTATTGACAGTTGGGGAACTAATAATTTGTGTATACTAAAATAGTAAACAAATTAAATCTAAATAAGGCAAGCCAACTTACTCCCTATAAAGTCTCCTGGTTATAGAAAGATCATCAAGTTTTAGTAAATATATAGTGCAAAGTAAATTTACAAATAGTAAGCTATACAAATGAAAGTAATGTGTGATGTGATGCCAATGGATGTATGTTATGTGTTATTAATAAGGCCTTATTAATATGACATGAAATATATTCATGATGGGGAGAGAAATACATATACTTTTGTGTAAAATGGAGTGAGGTATATAATTTTGCCATTGAAGAATGATGATGTAGTTGCTATAATCCATTCCAAGGTGATAATTATAAGTCATAAAGAGTTTATATAAAAAATGGATGAAGAAGATGTAGATGACATCATTATTGAGTTTCTAAAATAGGTAAAATAGGATAGGGAAGAATTTTTAGTTGAAGTAGCTAAGGAGGTAATGGATTCACCTTTTGATAATAAGATTTCATGGAATAAACATGTAAATGAAAGTACTAATGTGATTTTTAGTGATTTATTTCTAGGAAGAAGCTTAAGCTCTTTAAAAAATCATATTTTATAAATCAATATACTAATAAAGATTACCCTATAAGGCAATACAAAGGAGAATTTGGTTTGTAAGTTATATCAAGATAAAAATTAGGCAGTTATTTTAAAAAGGAATAAGAATTTATTATGTCATGAGTTTTCAAGTGATATTGATGATAGTATGAATAAGGGTTATAATAACCAGTATATATAAATAATATTATTTGTGAAAGAAAGATCAAACCATATGCAAGAATTTACATTTGAATACAAGAGGATAAATAATCAAAGTCAAGAAGGAAAAGAGGGGCAAGACCATAATATGAAGTCTTATTTGCAAGATATTTTAGATATCACCCATATGATGATCATATTAGTGGAAAGGAATAGGATTAAAAGCATTGGATAAATAGTTATTTTATTTAACATGTTCATTTTTATGCATGCACAGGTTTATCAAGCAAAGGTGAGGACAATTTGAAGGTGAAAGACACATGAAATCCTATATTATTTATATTGAAGAACGGAGATGGAATCTTAGTATTACAATCAATTCAAGTGCCTAAACTATACAAACAACAAAATATAAAGATGATATGTTGTATTCAGGGACTAGGAGAAGTTCAATCCTTGAGGGAAGATATTGAGATAGCAGATTTCATGCTTCAATTTAAATACAACAAAGTCAATATGAAAGGATAAATTTTCAAAGATAAAAAAAGTCCACACTAATACCACAAGCCTTGGGATCTAGGGGGAGAGTTATAATCAAGAATAATACTATTCAATGTGACTAAATTCATCAAAAATAACAAGTAAAGGAAGACAAACAAACATGGAGCTATATAAAGTATTCATGAACAAGAGTCCATGAGAAAAGCTTCTTTGTACACTAGTGGTATGATGTAGTTACATTCATAACACATGTAAATATGATATTTTAAGTGGTATTAAGAGTATTTTAAGGTTGGTCTAGTCTTAATAAGCCCTTCTTGTGGTAGTTGTAACTTGTCTTAGGTCATTTAGGGGGTTTTGGAGTGTTTCCTTCCAAAATTGTAAATTTAAATTATCAAATAGTATACACTTTGTTAAGATTCATATAGGTCTTATAGGGAGTTTAATATGCATATAGATATTTTATATACATTTTTTAGGTCATAATCATCTAAAAGTTCATAAAAAGCTAATAGAACTACTTGATAAGCCTATGAGGTCAATTTACTATATTGAGTTCCAACGAGTAAAGGAGAATCTAAAAAAAGTTTAGATGATTACCCAACTTAGTTTGGATTTTTAAAAAATGATAAACATCATTCATAACTATATGGAGACGTATAAGGGTAGGTACAAGGATAAAAAGACTAGATCACACTATTGGAGAGGTTAATGATAAGTTACAATCTACTAAAATAGGGTTCTACATTTGTATTTTGGCAAGTCTCTTCTCAATAAAGAGTAATATTTGTTTAATTAAATGCATATATGTTTATTATTCATAAATTAAGTTAATATAGTCAATAGTATAATGTGTTTATTCTCATATTGAGGTTGTCATCTTGAAAACTCATAAAACCTCTATTTTCTGTATGGAGATAATCATTACATTTGATTGATCTACATATGAATTTGTGTATATACTCCAAAAAATGTTTTGATAATTTGAAAGGGACTTTTTATAATCTCACACAAGTATTGGATTGAGTGAAGAAGCTTTAGAATTTATGAATAATCAATAAAAAGCTCTTGGCTTCTAGGAATACAAGGCAACCCTAAATAGGGTTCATGATACAAAAATGGACATAACTCCAGTTTTCATTGAAAAAAATTCACCAAATTTTATGTAAATATATAATAACATGTTTATTATTTGTTATAGGAGTTATTTGGATAAAATAGGGTTTGTGAGACAATTTATTATCGACTGTGTGCAAAGTTCTTGTAAATGTTTGTGAGAAATCCTGTATAGGGTAAGAAAAGAATATTTTTTCTCTTATATTTTGGTTATAATCTTTCCTATAGATTTATAAATATTT